>WEKY01056920.1:0-20400 GCA_013390045.1 Picathartes gymnocephalus | reverse complement strand
AAATCCTTCCCATTCCTGAAATGTGATCAATAGTTCTGCCTCTCAGACTGAACACCCCGAGGTCCCCCGAGCTGGATGCAGTACTCCACCTGGGTACAGTATAAATTCACAGAAAAGATACATTTTTTCATTACATGTGCAGCAATATCTCTAAGGAGTTTATTTTTTCTGTGGCCTGACTACAAGTGGAAAAAACCTAAACCACAGCAGAATACTGTGAGCTCATGTCATTGCTCACAGTTTGCCGCCAATCTTGTCAGACTGACAGACATCCCAAAAGTGGGGTGTTGTTTAACTACTGTTTTGAGCAGATTAGAATTTGAGTAATATTGCACCTATAACCAGATATTGTCATCTAAGGAAATGAGAAGTTGAAAATGGGCATCTAATTTTAAATTTTTGTGTTTGGACAAACTGCAGTGGTCCATGTCAAACTCATGCAGTAGAACACTTTTCATCTCTGGCCTCTGGTCTTTTTTCCTCCCACGTGAGAGATTTTTTTTGTTACTGATTAAAAGCAAAATTCACTAGTCACTAGAGTGCCCTGAGAAACTCAGATACAAAGTTATTATTACTAGTTTCTCTACAAGAAAAAATTGCTTCTGTTTTAAATATTTTCCAGAAAGGACACATTTTTTCCCAGGTCCCTGAAATAAAGCAAACAATTCCAGAGAGGATAGCAGTGCTTATATTTATTATCTGAAAAACCTTATGTAGCAAAATATTACATCTTTCTATATATTTTGGCTGTGTGGGAGCTGATGCCATCAGAAATAAAACAACCAACTACTGAGAATGTTTTTTTGGTTTTTTGGGGGTTTTTTTTGGTTTATTGCCTCATTTTGTTTTATGAATGCAGCCTCTAGAGCCTGTTTATTTTGTGGCTTTCCATGTTGCTGTGACTGCTGCTTTGGCTAGTTGTGCCATCACTTACACTGTAAACCCCATGGGATCTATCCTCATATGAAATGTGTAAACTTACACAAAGTGGATTTGAAATATGAACAATAATAAAAAGCTTCATACATTGGGAAACAAATCAGTTTGTCCTTTTATGAATGTAAAAAAAATAAGAAATCCTAAAATGAGAGGATAAAATCCCAGCTTTGTCTCAGTGCAAGCCCTCTCTGTAACCATCCAAATGAGAACATTTCTCCAGCAGATAAAGCCCATACAGAGACCAAGTGTACAAACTGCTCCAACCAAGACTAGCCCTTCAATGTAGGGCAGACACTGCAAGAGAAAAGAGCTGGGGAACTGACCCCTTGTGCCAGTTCCTGTTCAGCATATAATCTCACAGATCAGGGGGAATGAATACCCATGGCACTGGGAGAAAAGAAGAGAGACAAAGGAGAAAAATATAATTTTCTCTGAATTAAATGCAGGTTTCTTCAATATATGTGTCCCTCCCCTCTTCCCAAGAGCACAAATTTCTATCAGAGCTTTCCTATCTTGAACCTAACTTGATTCCCAGCAGTCTTCCAAGCCAGTTTCTCTGGAGGCCTTGAATGTATGCACGTATTCCAGTTTTCATTTGCTGTGTCTGTGCCTTCTATTTTTCAAAGCTAATAGATGAGTCTGATGTTTTATGATATTTTATATTCTGGAGAAGTTNATATATATATATATATATATATAACATATATTTTTTTTTTCAACCTTCCAGAGCATGACAATCTGTACTTTATGGGAGTACTTCCTATGAAAATAGCAAACAACAGCAGAAGGCAGGTACCCCTGTCTGGAGGACACATTGCACCTTGCAGAGGTGAAACACCCAGGTGGGCACCCCGGGCCATCACTGATTTTGGTTTCCACTGATTTTGGTACCTTGGCTTGCTAAAAGACCACATCCCTTGTCACAGACGATCATCTGAAACAGGTTTATCACACTTAGATCACTTTCCACTTAGATGACCCCTGTCTGTTTGCCAGCATGAGGAAAGTCCTGATGGTGCAGGGCAGCTTGATACCTTGGCATCCTCAGACCTGTTCCAGCCTCTCTGACTCCTATGTCTTGACCTCAGCATCAAGGAACACAGCACCCTGGCACACTTTTCTCTGAGTGGTGCTCTTACTGTTTGAAATCCTTCCCATTCCTGAAATGTGATCAATAGTTCTGCCTCTCAGACTGAACACCCCGAGGTCCCCCGAGCTGGATGCAGTACTCCACCTGGGTACAGTATAAATTCACAGAAAAGATACATTTTTTCATTACATGTGCAGCAATATCTCTAAGGAGTTTATTTTTTCTGTGGCCTGACTACAAGTGGAAAAAACCTAAACCACAGCAGAATACTGTGAGCTCATGTCATTGCTCACAGTTTGCCGCCAATCTTGTCAGACTGACAGACATCCCAAAAGTGGGGTGTTGTTTAACTACTGTTTTGAGCAGATTAGAATTTGAGTAATATTGCACCTATAACCAGATATTGTCATCTAAGGAAATGAGAAGTTGAAAATGGGCATCTAATTTTAAATTTTTGTGTTTGGACAAACTGCAGTGGTCCATGTCAAACTCATGCAGTAGAACACTTTTCATCTCTGGCCTCTGGTCTTTTTTCCTCCCACGTGAGAGATTTTTTTTGTTACTGATTAAAAGCAAAATTCACTAGTCACTAGAGTGCCCTGAGAAACTCAGATACAAAGTTATTATTACTAGTTTCTCTACAAGAAAAAATTGCTTCTGTTTTAAATATTTTCCAGAAAGGACACATTTTTTCCCAGGTCCCTGAAATAAAGCAAACAATTCCAGAGAGGATAGCAGTGCTTATATTTATTATCTGAAAAACCTTATGTAGCAAAATATTACATCTTTCTATATATTTTGGCTATGTGGGAGCTGATGCCATCAGAAATAAAACAACCAACTACTGAGAATGTTTTTTTGGTTTTTTGGGGGTTTTTTTTGGTTTATTGCCTCATTTTGTTTTATGAATGCAGCCTCTAGAGCCTGTTTATTTTGTGGCTTTCCATGTTGCTGTGACTGCTGCTTTGGCTAGTTGTGCCATCACTTACACTGTAAACCCCATGGGATCTATCCTCATATGAAATGTGTAAACTTACACAAAGTGGATTTGAAATATGAACAATAATAAAAAGCTTCATACATTGGGAAACAAATCAGTTTGTCCTTTTATGAATGTAAAAAAAATAAGAAATCCTAAAATGAGAGGATAAAATCCCAGCTTTGTCTCAGTGCAAGCCCTCTCTGTAACCATCCAAATGAGAACATTTCTCCAGCAGATAAAGCCCATACAGAGACCAAGTGTACAAACTGCTCCAACCAAGACTAGCCCTTCAATGTAGGGCAGACACTGCAAGAGAAAAGAGCTGGGGAACTGACCCCTTGTGCCAGTTCCTGTTCAGCATATAATCTCACAGATCAGGGGGAATGAATACCCATGGCACTGGGAGAAAAGAAGAGAGACAAAGGAGAAAAATATAATTTTCTCTGAATTAAATGCAGGTTTCTTCAATATATGTGTCCCTCCCCTCTTCCCAAGAGCACAAATTTCTATCAGAGCTTTCCTATCTTGAACCTAACTTGATTCCCAGCAGTCTTCCAAGCCAGTTTCTCTGGAGGCCTTGAATGTATGCACGTATTCCAGTTTTCATTTGCTGTGTCTGTGCCTTCTATTTTTCAAAGCTAATAGATGAGTCTGATGTTTTATGATATTTTATATTCTGGAGAAGTTTTCCAGCAAAAAACTTGTGAAAAATTGCAGTGTGCAGCTGTAGGTCAGCTCACTGCAGGCTGCCCCATGGAATTGGAGCCGTGTGCTTTTCTTTAAATGCTCCATGTACGGCAGAGATGGCAAATGTGCTCAGAGATAAAAGATAATTACAACTTCTAGCCATGGTCTGTAGTCTTCATCTGTAAAGTCTGAGCCTTATATTACATTCAATAAACAGCCTCTCTTTAAACTAAATATAGACCACTTGCTCATGCTAATATGCCAAGTAGAGCATAGTGTTACAGTAATTGCATTTACAAATGATGGGAACATGCCAAAGCCTTTTGAGAAAAGGTTTCTTCCTTTACTTGCATTAATCTTAAGATTCAAGACTCCATAGAGATGAAGGGCCTGTTCACACCTCAGGCTCCTTTTGACAGCCTTCCATCAGTTCAGGTTGGAGAGCTGCCCTGGGAAGGTTGCCCGCGATTCTCCAGATGGTGCTCCTGGTGTGGCCATTCACATCTGAGTGTTAAGTGGATTTAAAAGGCCCTCAACTGAAATGGAAACACTTTACATCTTTTTTGTTCTGGTAGTATTTGCACAGGAAGAATGACAGCATCAATATGAAACTATAATTTAGAAAGGATGAATAAATAAATGTTATTCTTAATAAGGCTGTGCCTAAGAAGTTGATTAAAGCTACAAAGCAAGAGATTATGGCTCTCCCCACCACCTTTCTGCTAATATTTATATTTGAGAACTAAAAATCTTACTGCTAATGCAAGTAGTTCCATAGAAAAAAATCACCTCATAAACCACTTTACTGCCTCCAGAGCTTTCTGGTGTGAAAACCATCAAACTAAAAACCTGAAAAACTGTAAAAGCTAGTAAAGGGGAAGATGAGAATTCAGTTTCGGAGGAGACAAATACAAAATCAGCTAAAAGGTGTTCTTGGTGACTAAGATATAATGTGGTATAAGGAATTTAGACATGGTTTCAGCACAGAGACTCCATGGCTTATTCCAGTGATGAAGAAGAGATGGCTCAAGAAAGATCTCAGAAGATCTGTCTGAAAGATAACATTACAATGCCAGTGACATCAGAGAAAGTCAAGAAAAATGATAGGGGCAGATGAATAACCTACACCAGATATTAAAACTGAACCTATTTCAGACAGGGTCTGCTAAGGCATTTTCAACAGAGAAATGAGCAGCTGGATCTGAAAGGAATTTTTCTTGAGTCCCTGTGGGGAGCAAAACTTCTGATGAAGGGGACATGAGGACATCCAAGCACTTCCTCAGCCCCTTCTGCTCCTGCTGCTGAGTCCAAGGGAGCACAGAGCTCTCCCTCGGTAGAAGAAACCATTAGGAACAATTAAGGCTGAGAGCAAACTTGAAGACATTCCAAAGGATTAAACAGAAGCAAAGCCAAATGAGATCTTAAGCAGTCTGCAGCTTGATGGCACATTCCCTGAGTGACATGAGGCAAAAATGGGTCTTGGGGAGGGTAAAGACAGAGAGAAGAGGTGTCTGCAGGGAGTAAATCTGTTCTGGGGTGCTGATGAACAATCAGAGCCACTGTGAGGCTGTGTGACAGCAAGAACTCACAGATGGTGGAAGGAACAGTGAGCAGGAGGAAAACCATCTCCCATGTGGTTGCAATGAGCCATGAGCTGGGCTGTCAGGGCACTGTCAGCCTGGCTGTGACGTTATTACAACTGCAAAGGGTGAGGAAAGAGATCTGTCTTCTACTGGGCTGGCGGGACCAGCCAGGGCACCGGAGGTGGGATGTTTCTTGGCTGGATACGGTGCTGGGACTGCAGCCACAGCAGCAGAACAAATCATCATCAAGAGCTGTCAAGAGCACACTGTTATTAATGTAAAGCTGCTATTAATCAATTCAAGGAAGCTGCAGAATTATCCTCTCTTAGGAGAGTGACTGAATGAACGTGACACAGAGAACATAAATGGGATTGTTTGGTTGAGCCAGTATGAGAAACTTAGGCAAGAAACCCTGTGATTTTAGTCCCAAGAAGGGAAGGCCATAAATGTAATTACATTTATATCTGCCTTCCCTCCTTAGTTCCCATGCTTTCTTTTCCTCCCAATGTCTCACTGGCCGCACTGGTACATGGAGAAAATACAAGTACAACTCTGCTGTGTCTGTATCCAAGAGACCTTTTCTAGGGCAGAAGCATCAAGCCAAACTTCCCCATGTGCTCCCCACATGGCCAGACCTGAATCAGGGTCCTTCTGCCTCCCTGGGTGCATGATTGCTGGCAAAACGCAGAAAGATAAATGCCAAGACCAGTGAGGGAAAAAGTACAGCAGAGAAAGTCTCTCCACATGGGTGATCTTGGGACGTGTCTCTATATAAACATCAGGCAGAGAGGAGGAGGAAAAACGAGTAGAGGACCAGAGTAGACAGGGAGGGAAGGATTTGCAGATATTGTAAAGAAACATGACAAGGAATTTCAGCTGGCCTGAGCCTTGGGGAAAGTGTGAGCACATTAACATCCTGCTGGTCTCATTAAATCAGAAAGCTCCAAGCTCTGTGGCATAGGTATGCTGAGGTATTGCTGTTGTCTGTAGCTCTGGGATGGCTTTTTGCTGGAGTTAAATGGAAATACTCAGAGAACAGAACATGGCCGGCTTTCAGCTTATCCCAGCCCAGCTCAGAGCAGCTGCCCAGGATGCAGGACATGTGTGGCCTCACAGGACATGGGTACTGAGAGCACCTCACCAGCTGTCCACAGCAGACACTTGCAGGTAGCATCCTGGGCCTGAGAGGGTGCAATGTGCTTGGGAACTGGCACTCATGTACAATGAAACATATGACTGTCCTCTCAGACATACTCTGAGTCCTCTGGACACTATTTTCTCTGCAAAGACCCCCATCTCTCCATCTCAGAGTCCTTTTGTGCAGCCAGACCAACAAAAAGAGTTTATAAATGCAGCAGTTATAAACTCAGATCAGACTGTGCTAGTGCCCAAGCAATTCAAAGCGAGTTGTACACGTTCAATATATAGATTCAAATACACCGTCTACTTAATTTCAAGTAAATCTTTCTCTTCAGGACAAAAACACTAAATAAAAGCTGCAGCAGTGCCTGAGGTATTCAGTTTCTCTAATGGTAGAAAGCAGACCGGCCTCTCTGGGATTTTTCTAATTGGCAAAAGGTGATTAAACAGAGAGCAGCGAGACAGGAAGTGCCCCAGGTGTTAAATACTTAAAGCTGTTTTGTGCCATTGTGAGTAAATGGAATCGATGCTCTGTATCATTATTTAAAGACTGTAATTAAATTTGGAAATTCAGGTGCTTAATGTTCCCTCTGGTCCACAGCCAGAAAAAATTACGGTCAAAGGAGAGGGGTCCAATAAACCAGGAAGGCAGCTGAGGTATGCTGGAGATCAGAGGAGAAATTATTTCCAGGGTTCTAATTGAAATCAGTGGACTTACAGTGAAGCCATATGAATCTCAGGGAGCTGAGAGAGGTTTGCTTTCATTTTGTATTGGTTGGGAGAGATGATGTCTGGGACTCTCTGCTTCCACCCTGGGTTGCTTCTCCATCATCTCTGTTGAAGTGACCGTGGTACTCCCTTGGGGAGGATTTTCCAGTGATATTTACCATGAAAGGCACCACGTTCTCCATAGCATCAGCCAAAGCACAGCTACTTGAAAAGCATTTTCAAATGTTCACAAGCAGAAGAGAGTAACACCACTGTTCCTAGGGAAGAACTCCTGCTCATGGAAGGACCTGCTCCTGTCCTTGAGCAGATGGTCACAGCTCTCAGGTGGCACTTGAGAACTTTGCTGATTGCTCCCTTGCAAGGGACAGCAACGACACTCACTTTGGCACCTCTGCACCTTGATCCTCAGTGGCTCTGAGCTGATTATGTAGATAAGGGACAGAGAGAACATCTAACATGGTCTCAGTCCAGTACTTACTGGTGTAGAAAATAGCAGGCTTGGTGTAAATTATGCTATTGAAACAATTTTTGTGCCTTCTTTAGATGGACGCACCTGTAACAACAGACAGAATAGGGATCATTACATCACCTTCCCTGGATATTGCCTTCTGGGTAACCCATTTTCCTACACAGTAGGAATATTGGTCTCATGGCCCCATTTTTAATGGCAGAGTAGGGGCATGATGGAATATTTCTGTTTCATCATCTGCACAGGATAATTAGGTTGGTTCCCCACAGGTAGGCTAGTAGCTGGATCCTGATGCCAAGGAAATCCATAGTGAAAACAAACTTTGATCATCAAGGCCAGCTGAATGTTCTGGCTGTGAAATTTTCAAATAAAGAATGTGAAATTCCCTGGAAGTTACTGGTTAGGCAACTGAGCTCAGCATAGAAGTGGAAGAGTGAAATGTGCCTCATAGTGGGATAAAGTCAAACTAACTGATCCAACAGTCCTCATCTATAAGAATCTGAGTCATTGGTGCAAAAAGTTTTTGCAGCCTCTGAATTTGTGATGCAATGCTGGATTTTTTTTTTCCCAAGATTAATAGCTAAAGATAATTGGTGCTAACTTTTTAAAAGCAAACTTCATATTATATATAAGCCCAGGAGAGCAAATTGCCCAGTCATATTTATGCTTCTTGTGGCAAAACTGCCTCCCATTGCTTGAAAAATTGTGGAATAAGGTTTGTAAGAGGTTTTCTTATTTTCATCCAATAAGTTTTGAGGTCAAGCTCTGTAACTTGTCATTGACAACATTTTTAGCTATTTTGAAGAGCTGGGAAAATAGGGAAGTTTGTGGTTTTCAATGTGTTGTCCTATCATTAATTCAGAGAGCACTGAATTGCAGAGAGGTAAGTGTCCTCATTCAATTTGCATTTTTCTCCATATAGTATTTTAACAGGTATAGCTGTCTTTAGCAATCCTTTCTAGGGGAAAAAATTATAGATCAAAGAAAATGACAATGTGAATTGCAGAAAGATACCTTCAAGCAGTTTCTGTAAGATGAGATTGCCTACTAGAGAAGATCTTTAGAGCAGTTGCCATAGAACGTGCAAACAACCTCAATGCAAAATTATGCCCAAGTCTCTTTCAGATGTCCCTTTATCTAAAACAAGCAGAATAAATAGGTCATTCACACCACTACCTCGCTTCACAACCAGAGCCACTGAAATCAGCAACAAGGATGGCAAATTCTGTCCTTGATGCTTTTTAAGAGGATAACAGTTCTGCAAGATGTTCAGCAGATCCTGAGGAACTGACATGGACTTGGTTGCAATTAAGACTTTGCAGTATCAAACTGAAAATTATCAGCCTTTGATTAGTGTTATCCCCTGGGTATGAAGCTTTTACTTCACATTTTGATCTCATTAGGTTCTCTAACTTTTTCTCATTGCAGTTTCTTGCAATAAAGTAATCAAGTAATTTTGACACGCAGATTTATGAATACCTCACAATTTATTAGAGAACACACTAATGAATTTTAGGGCATATTAATTAACCCACTGATTATTTATATATTTCAGGCTTGAACTAATAAAAGAAAACTGATTTTCAGATGCATTTCCCAATTTGCTTAGATATAAATACGTTACGTACAAAAATGCACACACAAATCTTATGGTACTGTAGTACAATCTAAACAAAACATATTATTGAGATGGGCATCTCTCACCCTATATTGGAGGGGTTACCCTCAGACCCCAGCTATGACCCTTAGACAGTGAGTTCCTTGGGCAAGGAAAGCCAGACTCTTGCTATGTTTTAGAAAAAAATAAAACAAAAACAACCAAAACAACTTTACCATCTGTTTTGTGCAGTTTTGTGCATACATTTGTATGAAAGAAATAGAAGCTTTTTGTCTTTTGTAGCAACACTTACTGATGTGATTGGTTGAATGGAGAGATTAAGGGTTCCAAAATATTGGATAGGTAAGACATCAGGTGAGGGTGTCTCATTCTCAAGGGATGTGGTGGGTTTAAAGTGGTTGCTTGTGAATGCAGAGTCCTGGAAATTGTCCATCAAGGATCAGGGCTTCCAGTGAGTGGCTCCCAGCAGTGGTGGCTGTGGTAAGTGAGACCTCCACAGGCTGCTCCATGAAACAATCTTGCTGATTTGCACATTGATCTGCCAGATATTTCAAGATTTCAGATGTTTTGCTCTGAAACCTTTGGGACCACAAACTTATGAATTAAATAATTCATCTGGGAGGCAGGAGAGATTGTTTCTTTAAAAAGAACAGTGTTTTAGAAAATAATGTGAGTGGGAATTAGCAAGGTTGGGAAACAGCAGGCTCTGGAGTTTCACTGCCAGTTTACTTCTACACTTCCAGATAAAGGCAATAGTACACATATGACACATTTGTGCTACCTGAACTTGTGGCTGCTCTTCTGAAAAACGTTTCAAGACCACGTTGTAGAAGATGTCTGCGAAATTATTATTTTCTTTTTCTTTGGCAAGGACCATACTTGAGGAAGGCTAAACAACAGTCTAGCCTGGCACGGACTCACAGCATTTGCTCTGCAAATAGAGAGCTTCCATCTCCAGCCCCTGCTGTCTGACAGATTTCATATTTATTAATACTACAGGAAAAAAAGAACAACATGAATATTGTTGGTTTTGTGGGTTTTTTTTAAAGCAGATGTCAAATTAGCTACAGGATGCTATTTTTTCTCTTAGACATGCTTTTGGGAGATTAATGATAATGAAAAAATTGCTGAATCCCCTTTATCCCAAAGAGCATACATTCCAGCATTTTAGATCTAATTCCATAACCTGTGACATACTATTGGATGCTGTACTGCTTTCAAGTATTATCCCCATCTCTGTTTTGGGGGAAGGGAGGGCTTGTTTGCTTTTGTACATCCACGCCTGCTTTGATCCATATGTAATTTATGGTGTGCTTTCAACTGTGTAGTTAACTTGCCTTCTGTGCATATTCCACAAAGCACACACAATTTGTAAGGCAGTTCTACAAACTTTGAAGAGTTCTACTTTTTTGAATTATTTGGTGGATTACACGTATTTGAATAAGAAGCCGAGGTGCACACATTGTTGCAGACCATGCTTAATGGATTGGAAGTAGGAAGCTTATAACACAACTGTGAACATGAACATCTGCTGTGTTTGCAGGCAAACAGTCACAAAAATCAACCAGAGCAAAGCATTTGCTGCCAAGAAGGGCAGTTTTCTGCTGGCAGCCGGGTGCTGTAGTGCAGGGGGAGGAAGGGAGGCACTGCACTGTGCCCTCGCACTGCCACGGAGGCAGGCAGCCGAAGGATCACTGGCTGTAGAAAATTCCCTCAGCTGAACCGTCCTCCTGCAGAGCTCCAGTTCACCCTGCTCCAATTATTTTCATTCAGTCCTTTTCTGCCTCTGCCAGAGACCTTTCTTCTCTGAAAACCCAAGGATGAAAAATCGCTCTCCATTGTAAAGGGAAAGCTAAGGGAGATGGCCCCAGGGTGGCCTCACACCTCCACTTTTGCTGCCTTTGGCTGCAACCTTTCTATCAGTTTTTGTCATATTTTTGTTTTAGTCATACAGCCCTGACTTTCTAGCACTCCAGAATGTGGGTAGAAGCCCTTCACATCACACTCTATAAAATTTCTCTGTAATTGAAATAAAATCTCAGATGTTAATTGCACTGAGATGTACGAGTCTGGAAGAACATTCTTTTCCTTAACAAGTTCTGGGTATTTGATCTCTGCAAGATGAGTGATGAAACCCCACTATCACAGCTGCGATGGTAGATCGCTCTACCAAAGGGCATCTCTTCAGTAGAACTATTTTTATGAACACTTTCAACTGTTGTCCCATATGTTGAGCACACTTGGGAGAGGCTTGGCTGTGCAATGGGACTTTTCATGCCAGATGAAATGGCAGATTTCTGAGGAGTGAATTATTCATACGGATACCATGGCCTTTCATTAATAAACTCAGTTTCAAAAATAAAATTTAATCCAATTTAGTAAGTCTCCCTTGCTTTTTCTGAACATCTGTCTCTTCTGTCTCAGGAACACACAAATCCTAAAACTTCAATGTGAATTCCTGAGGTTTTTTTAATCATTCCCCAACCTTTTTTGTTGATAAGTTCAAGAAATTAAGAAAAGTTCCTATACTCCTTTCACAAAACACTCCAGTAATTTCACCTTCCACAGCAGAAACTCATTGCAGCTCTGTGTAATTAATCTTCTTACTACATCCTACTAATTATATGCCATTTCCTTTAGGGAAATTATTTTCCCAATCCCTAAATCATATCACAAGAAAAAAAAAAATTTCTTCTTACAGATATTTCTCCTCTCCTACAACTAAGATCTGTTTCATTCCCAAACTTCTCTCATCTCTTTAATATTCAAGAGCTCTTACAGTCTTATAAGTAAATAGTAGATCTTTAAATTCCAACTTCTTCCAAGTGCGTTGTGCTTTTCAAATATAAGGATTACCTCAGTATCATAATTTTTAAGCCAAATTTAGATTAGTTGCCTTGTTTAAACTTTCTAATGCAGCACAAAGCTTTGCTTACATGCCTTTCTTTTTCTTGCATTTGCACTTGCAAACAATGGGTTTGCAAATTACCACCTCATCCCCCAGTATGCAGACTATCTTTCAAATGATTGCCAATACATCTCGGATTTTATCAAATTAAACCCTACTCAGCTGAGGATGTACTTCAGTTTTATCTTTCCTTATCCAGTTATATTCTTCTCTTTACAAGGCTTTCTGGGTCAGCTTCCCTTAATGCTCTTAAAATACTGCATAAATTCTAGAAAGAATAGTAGGACAATTTATTCTGGGAGTCCTAGTTCAGTTTCAGAAGAGGTCTGATTCCCTGCCCAGTGAACTCAGTAGAATGAAGCCTGATGATTTTTGATTAAACCTTTTGATTAAACCTTATGCATTCAACTTGGTTGTTGTCAAATCTTTCAGATCCAAACCTCCTCTTTCTTCTCCTCTTCAATAGCTTAAGCATGGACAAAGGCCAAAAGAAATTTAGGCTCGCTACCTGACTGCTATAGAATACAGATCTCTCAATGAGTCAAAAGAGAGAAAGAGAAACTCAAAACTGTACAGGTCAGAGATAAAAACCTGAGGATTCTGTTTCTCTCCTACTGAAAATACAACCTCCTCTTCACCATAGAGCCCACGCCCTCAAATCCCTCCTGAGCTGAGAAATTGAAGCTGGCTTTGCTTGTCGTTTCTTCCTGGATATCACTAAATCATTCAGGTGAAACAAAGACCTTCCCACCCTCTTGAGAGGCAAATGCACACACCTCCCACCTTTTGAGACACAGTCTGTTATCAAAAGCAATTATTCTACCTCTTTCTAACTATTACGAACAAAAGTGGTTAAATGAATATGGCTTTCTACCCACCATCACAGCCTGAATTTAATTGGAGATTGCTGCCTGGTAAGAGAGCAGAATCTTTTCCTAGGGGACTATTTCAGTCGCAACTGTTATTTTATTTACTGAAGGAACCACTGATAGTTCTTTGCTCTGGCTAGGATTATGGGAAGGGTGGATGAGTTCAAAAATTGGAACTAGATTATCATATTGCTGAATTTTTATGTATCTATATATAAGACACTTTCATTCTTAGTGTGTGTCTTGGCATTCAGAATTCATAGAAGGCTTGGGTACTGTTAGATGCCCAGGAACAGGAGTCACAGAAGTCTGTGAGCTGTGCTTAGCCAATAGGATGCATTCAGGTAAGGCTTAAAATCTTTGACCTTTTAGAAATCCTCAGTGGAGTTTCTGCTGTGATTTACACCTTGCAATGCTCCCTAGTCCCTCTGTCAGGATTCAAGGACAAATCTATTGGAGAGAGAGTAAAGCACAATAACCTAGTGTGAGAGACTGGAAGGGTTGCTGGCTTGAAACAATTTGGGTGAGGGGAAGGGGCAGGTTGGGCCTTGGCTGTGGCGAGGTGATGCCCTGCCCCACACACCCCACAGCCCTGGGCCCCTGGGATGCCCAAGGCATTGCTCCACACCCTGTTCCTGGAGCCCCTGACCCACTCCTGAGTGGCCAAAGGACCAGGAGTCCCACCTGGGGGAAGGGCCCAGGAAGGCCAAGGGGTTTTTAAGGCCAAACACGCGGCAAGCACATCTTGACCTTACCTCCCCTTGGAATTTCTATCAGCTGCACACCGCAGAAACCAGGAGTGATAGTCATGTTTATTCTTTCCTATACCTTTTCTGTCTTTCTCTCTTTCTTCTTCTCCTAATTCCCTGTTCTTGGAATTCTTGGGTAACTTTAATTCGAACAGGCTTAGAGTTTGCACAGTTGACTGGGTCAAGTAAATGCTTTGAGAAGTGTTTTATGTTACTTTTAAATATTAATAAGGTCTCCTCTTAGTCGTAACTCGGCAAGGCTGATCAGGCCCAAAATTTGTCTCGGTTGGAGGCATATGTGATGTTCACATGTCCAGAATCTTCCTCTGGACATTTAGTTCCTGTAACGTGAGGAGTCTGGGGGTCCGCGGGAAGAGACAAAGAAAGGGAGAGCCGACCTCGTGGTGGTGTGCAGCAAACAGACCCTTTATTTCCCCGGGCTCCCTCTTTTTAACCAGGAGCCTTGTAAAAGAGCCCGGGTTGCCATCTGATTGGCTCAGATACTTGCCTGGGAGTGCTCTGTATCAGTGAGGTGGAGTACATTTATTGGCAGGGATGTGTCACAGGCATTTTGCCTGGCACCTAGGCAACAAGCATACTGTAACAAGTTCCTTCTTGTAAATAACCAAATATGAGTTCCAACACCTTTCTTTGGGCAAATTGCTTCCAGATATACTCAGCATGCACTTTAACAATTGCAAATCTGCTTAAATACCTGTGCAAAAATGCATGAATCTTTCTCTAAGTCTCCAGTTTTGAAAACTTTGGTTTAAAGCTTATATGGCTCAATAACTTCTACTTCAGTGATTTAGAAAAGATAGAAAAAGCCTGGAAAATTGCTTAAAGGAGAATTGTTCCTGCTGTCATGATACTGTGAAGCATAAATATCGGCATAAGAACTTGTTTTATTTATATATATATATTTGAAACAGATATGGAGATGCCTTCCTGTATGTACCTGGGATACTTCTACCAAATGCAGCAGCTTTATGTATTATTCTCTTTTGCACCTGGGCTATTTGATTTAATATTGACTTGATCTTTTTGCACCGAAAATGCAGCTAGTGCACTAATACTTATTTTGGCATAATTTGGCATATCAACAAACCTCAAAAGTTTCATGTGAGGATCTACAGTTTATTCCCTATACCCTGAAGTTATTCATGCCTTTTCAATAGTTATAGAGAGCCAACATAGACAACCATAAAAAGCACAATCATCAGGTAAAAAAAAAAAAAAAAAAAAACATCACAAGGCTTGATCTTTTCAGAACTGACTCATTCAGGTCTCAATACCACTATTTGAGCTTCTTTGCTTTGGTGGAAACTAATTAGTAAACCAGTTAAAAAACTTGATTAAACAAAATGTCCTTACATCCTGCTCTGAAGATACCAACTTGATTCACCAGCAATTGCTTTAGAAATGAGTGTATGAATATTAATATTCATGTGTTTTGTTGATGAAGCTATTCACACCTTTTCAGAATTCTGCATTTAAAAAAATATGCTCCCTTCTGTACTTTCTCTGGAGTTTATCATCCTAATAAGGAGTACATTTAGAGCGTCCTCCTTCAATGTGCTGAGTGCTCCACTTCAGCCCTGAGTGCCCTTGGTTTGGTGAGCTCAGGGACATTTTGTGGAGCACTGATTGTGCTCAGCACAGTAACAGAACATCCAGTTTCTTTGCTCTAATCCTTTGGTCCTTCTCTTAAATAGCTGGATTATTTTAGCTTAGACAACACTGCTTCAAATAACTCTCCTTTTATGAATTTTATCTTCCCTGACAAGGCTTTAGAGAAACAGCATCTGACGCTATTTGTTGTCGAGGTAGGTGCTAGAAAGTTCATCCTCAGATTAGCATGGATGGCCCAGCCCCCATCTGCCAGGGTCTGTTAGTAAAAGAGCATGGCAGACCCTTCCTGGAAAATGCTTTTGCATTTTAATCAAAGGATAAAGTTAAGAGGTTGCTTTATTAGGAACTGTGATTGAGCTATATCTCCTGCTTATTTCCCCAAAAGGCTGCAGGCTCGGCAGCAGACACAGCGACTGCTTTGTCTTGGGATCTTGCCTCAAAGTGCACGTGCTGTGCCCAAAGCTAAAGAAGTGGATGAGATTCGCATCATTAAAAGTTTTGGAAATACCAGACGCTCACAGATGAATCTCTGTCCTGAGAGGAAGCAATGAGTGGTGCTGCAAAATTAGTTTCTCTTATTATGTATCTAATGCAGTCCTGGCGCTGAAGCAGAGGTGGTACATCCACACAAGGATCCCTTGGGATCCCATGGGTCAGTGGCACAGGACGCCCGTGTCACAACCATGAGCTATCCCTTCCTACCTTGTCACAGCTTTTGCCAGTTCTCTGCATCCCCAAGGGGATTGGAGGGAACCTGCAATGTTCTTCCCAAGGCTGTAACAGGGAAACAAATGGAGGAGGACAACTGAAGGCTTTTCCTGTCCCTTAGTCCCTAACAGTATGAATACAGACTGTAGAAAAATTCCAGTAAAACTACTTTTGCTTGGTTTCTTTCCATCTACAGGATTTACTCGTGGCTGCTCTATTCCACTGACTTGGAGAAACAGGGATTCCAAAACAATTGGACTGGTGATAGCAGTTCTTTTTGGCTCCTCCAGCAGTGAGTCACAGCTCCCTTGCTCATCCTCTTAACCCTGGATGATGCCCTGTCTTCACATATATCATCATCTTGCCCCAAGCTTGCTGGTCTATAATAAGAAAGGGGATATCAGCACGACTCAGGCTGTAGTTGTTAGGTAAAGAAACAGGATTATCTGGGCATGCATAACTGGCCAGATGCATTCACTACTGCGTTAGGTTGGTGTATGTTTTTTGTGCTGTTTCAGGATATCTGGGGACAATTTCTGAAATTTGAGAACCTCTTTGGAGTGGTCTGAGTTCCTTGGCTCATTTTGCAGAGGACCTGCTTGCCAAAAAGTTGTCAGGTGGTAATTCCTGGCTGAGCCTGCAATAGTGACCTGGTGAGCTGGCTCTGAACCACTGGTCTGTTCTTTCAGGCAGAGATAATTCTGTGAGATCAGCACCAGCCTGTGGGATCCTGGTGCTGCTCACAAAGCAATGCCCAGATTGATGAGGCAGAATCTGCAGCACCCACACTGAGGGACATCTGGTTACTTGCTATCTGTAAAACTTAAATGCACTTCAAATATAATAAAAAAAAATTAAAAAAAAAAAATAAAGCAAAGCTAAGCACTCCCAGCTTAAGCCAGTAGGCACATAAACATCCGTGGGAAACACAGTGATTCACAATTGAACAGCTTCAGTTTTAATTTAATTTTGCAGCTTTATTAGCTGGAATAAGCATCTCCCAGGAAAAAATTCCAAAACTCGTGGTCTGGCAAGAAGGAAAACAGAACAAAACATTAGCCAAGTGTGCAATAATGAAGACCAATCCTGGCCTGGCAAGGAAAAGGAACAGATGATGAAAGCAGTTTTTTCCATCTCAGGCCACAGTGGTTCAATAACAGCACCCTGCCAATAGATCCCTTCATTCGAAAACCAATCCCAAATTTCTAAGCATATCAAAATGAGTTACAGGCAAAATACCTGACCACCTGATTTTAACGTTGAAGATGACATGTTGATTCCAATATGTTTTTTATTCTGAGATCTTCACCTTCTTAGCCACAGAGTAGCTTACAAAAAATTTCATATATGGAGACAATCACAGCATGTATAATTCAATATCAGTGTGCCTTGTCAAGATCATTAGAGGAGCTGGAGGCTGTAATCCACAGCTCTAGTTGCTACAACTCAAGTGAAGGGAATTCTGGACACAGGAGAAGGCCCCTATCTTCCAGATGAGACAGTCATTAGCAGCTTGTTGCTCTTTTGCACACACAAATAGCAGCAGTGAGGTTTAATCTTAATTTATTCCTCAAAGCACATAAAGCCAGAGGTGAAATGGCTGGGGAATAGGTGTTACTTATGTCTCCTTCCTGGGTGTTTGCCAGCATCTAGATTTAGGACTGAAAAGTGGGAGTGAAATATTCCACATACAAACAATCTTTCATTTGTCACCAGGCACTGGAGTAAAAAAATTCTAAATACCAGAAATGTGAGAAAATAACAGGAGCACATGGCAAACTTACATGGAACAGTATCCCTCATTGTGCAAAAATAGATGCAGTGTTTGCAAAACATGAGAGTCAGACAGTGAGAATAAATGATCTGTTGGCGTCACGTTTAGGTCTATGGTCCAGGTTAGGGATGTGCCTAAATTGACTCTCCCACTGCAGGAGTCCCTCTTCTGCTCTCAGAGCAGGTTTCCAAACCTTCCCTAATTCTGTTACGGGACTTGGGGGTAGGAAGGGAACCCAAACCACCTACCTTGGATAGGTAATCCGAGGAACCAGGAGAAAAGCAAATGATCAGGTGCCGTGAGCTTTGACATGGTGGTGCAGCGATCCTCAGCATCACAAGCTGCATCTTGTCTCCTTCGCAGCTCACACAGCTGTTGAAAGCTTTGAAAAGATAAATGGTGTCTTCATACTTCCCGAGGGGTTCCATGTGTATTTTCCAAAGCTGGTCTAAAACAGAAAGGTATAAAACAGCTGCAGCACAGTCTGTGTGAGAAGGACACTGGGCTCATTTGTATACAGCATTTGACTCACTGTTTGCATGCAGTTCAAAATCTGTAGCAGCACTAAAATTGGAATGTACACAATGGAAAGGATCATTTAGAGCATGGTCCACAGCTTCAATCACCGTGCTGATTTTATCTTGGCATAGTTAAATCTAAACACTGCTTGTTAACATAATGTTTAGAAAACAAGAGAACCTGTAAGATGGTTTTTTCTTATTAAATAAATCCCTGAATATCATTCATTCCTTCTTTAGCTGTTCTAGTCCAAAGTTTATGTATTGCAGAGTGCTTGCCTTCTCCAAATTAATTGCAAAACTAAGTCTTTGGAATACTGACAACTGTAAAAATCCCAAACTGCAAATGGCAAAATTAGAACACAAAAGATGTGTTGAAAGGCTGATAAATGGATAAACTAAACAAGTTTGCTCTAGAAAGGTTTGGGAAACCAAATCCTAAAGAAACAGGGGACTTTTCACCTCCTCATAAACATTTTCTTCTCTACAGCATTAAAAAAAAGGGAACTTTATATTGAGGAAATTAACGGCGTCTTCAAAGACAGGAGAAGTAAATTTCTTTTAAAACATCTGAAGAAATACGTTGCAATTATACTTATTGCTGAAGTGTTTTCAATAATTTTTAGTTCTGACTTAAGAGGAAGATTCTGCTTGAGAGAGTGAGTAGGTAGCAGCAAGGCTTTCTTACTCAGCATATTTTATCCCTGTGTATATGCAGAGTCCCATTTGCATAACGCCAAAAAAAGGAGCTGTTAGTCCTGTAGAGTGCAACCATGAGAGCTGGGAATGGCTTTGTTTTGGCTTACCTGTCATTGACTGGAGTCTTAATCAAAATACAAGACCTGATGACTTTGAGATATGAGTCAGCACTGATGAGTTTGTTTCAAAAGGAACTTACTGGTCAACTGATGAATGCAAAGGGAAAAAGCAGTGATGGAACATTTCTGTCCCAAATCTCATGGAGAATCAAAGGAAACAGCAACTCCAAAGATGTAGCAGAGCACCTGTCTCACATGCAGTCCATACACACCCAGTTTACAAAATTTCCTTTTGTGTCAAATCTGCATGAGCAATAGTTTGCTGGAATTGCTGATTTCTGAATAAAAGAGTGACATAAATTTAGGAGGCATCATCCCTAAGTCTCAGTGGCAATGGAACTTTTCGAAGGAGCTTTTTGATGACAACCAGCTCATCTTTAAGAATGTAGAGGCTGTTCCCAGAAGCTGCTGGCAGCATCCTGCAACCCCTGGTAGTGCAGAATTAGATGTATCACGGGCACAATGATCTTTAACACCAGCAGCCATGTCCAGCACAAAGATCAGCACTTTTACAGGTGATAAAACATTCAACCAGCCCGTGAATTCAAGTCCATGAGTAGAAGAAAAAGCAGTTGGTGGTTAAAAAAAAAAAAAATTACTAAGCTAATTAATTTTCAGCTGTGAAAATGAGAAAAAAGAAAGAAAAGCACACAGTGCAAACATTCATGGCTTGTAACCTAATATTAATGCTCAGAAAAAATAAAGTAAACATAAATCTGAAATATTGTCTGTCACAGTGGAGTAAGTCACAATCCACATCTTCATGAGGGAAAATAAACTTTTTCAGATTCTTGGTATCTGAGTGGAAGTGGTTAAAAAAGCTTTTCTGAAACATGAGGGATGTAGTTGAAGTGGGAGTTTTAATGAGAGGAAATTCTGACATTTCAGTCAACTGGCTTCAAAAGCAGTTTGTCAAAGCTTTTAAAAGCCTTTCATAAAGTGTCCATCAGATGCATTATGCTTTAAACATAGTTCATATTTTCATAGCAACATGTGACTGAAAGGCAAAGGGGACTTGTGAGCAGCAGGTCCCATCTATGCGAGTGGAAAAGAGACATATGCCAGGTGATTCCCCTCTTTCAAGCTCTGTAAGTCTTCACAGGAAGAGTATTATTCTCTTCAGTCAACTGGGGACATAGAAAAATCCCACAGAAAGAAATTCAAATTAAATATATACATATATATAT
>WEKY01056919.1:2552-32352 GCA_013390045.1 Picathartes gymnocephalus | reverse complement strand
CCTTTGGAAAATCTATGTTTTGGGAGGAGACGACCCCACCTTTGTGGTTTTGTGTTCGCAGCCCGTGTCAGGCCTGTTATCAGCCCTGTGTTTGTGCAAACACAAAAAAACCACAAAGGTGGGGTCATCTCCTTCCAAAACATAGATTTTCCAAAGGCAAAATCCCAAAACAACCCAACTAAACGGGATTCCCTGGGGCCGTGGATGATCTCGATGCTCCGTGAGCGTCTCAGAAAAGTGAGGAAGGAAGGAGGGGATCTGGGGAGCTCAGCAGTGCCTGGAAATCTGAGGGTTTGTGTTCCCTGAGCTGCTCCCAAATTCAGGTTCCAAGGGGATTTATGGGATGAAACCACTGAAAATATCAAAATTCCAGCCGTGGCTGCCCTGGATGGGGATTTGTGCCATTAGGAAGGGAAGTGAACACAGCCAGAACTGGTCCTGCACTCACCAGTAGGAGAAATAAATCTCTTAAAAATCCTTCCCTGTGAGGGTGGAGAGACCCTGGGATGGAATTCCCAGAGAAGCTGTGGCTGCCCCTGGATCCCTGGAAGTGTCCAAGGCCAGACTGAAGCAACCTGGGACAGTGGAAGGTGTCCCTGCTCATGGAATGGGATCAGCTTTAAAGTCCTTTCCAACCCAAACCGGTCTGGAATTCCGGGAAAGCAACATCAGCCTGATTTAATCCCCAGCTGAGCCAGAGGAAAACAGGGAAGAGATCCAAGTCCTCAACCTCACCTACTGCAAGGAGACAGAAAAGCTGGAAGGATTACTCCTTCAAGCAACCCCTAGCATCCCATATTCCACATTTCTGGGAATAACGGGGCTCAGGCTGGCCCCTGGCAGGGATAGGTTGGGATGAAACCTTGGGATGAAACCTTGGGATGAAACCTTGGGATGGGGCTGGTTACCTCTGGGACAGTAAATATCCGGAGCCCATCTGTTGCACTCGTAATTATCCGAGGCCTTTTCACAGGTGAAACACTTAAATCCATGAGGATACGGCGTGGCTGAAAGGGATGGAAAACATGGGGTTAAAAGGAATGGATAATGGAGGTAAAAGGAATAAAAAGGACGGAGCTAAAAGAATTGGATAATATGGAGTTAGAAGGAATAGATAATGGAATTAGAATAGATAATATGGAGGTAAAAGGAATGGAAAATATGGAGTTAGANAGAAGGAATAGATAATGGAATTAGAATAGATGATATGGAGGTAAAAGGAATGGATAATGGAGGTAAAAGGAATGGAAAATATGGAGTTAGAAAGAATGGGAAATATGGAGTTAAAAGGAATAGAAAATATGGAGTTACAAGGAATGGATAATATGGACTTTAAAGGAATAGAAAATAAGGAGTTACAAGGAATAGATAATGGAGTTAAAAGGAATAGAAAATATGGAGTTAGAAGGAATAGATAATGGAGTTAAAAAGAATGAATAATGGAGGTAAAAGGAATAGAAAATATGGAGTTAAAAGGAATGGAAAATCTGGAGTTAGAAGGAATAAAAAATACAGAGTTAGAAGGAATAGAAAATATGGAGTTAAAAGAATTGGATAATATGGAGTCAGAAGGAATAGATAATGGAGTTAAAAGGAATGAATAAGGGAGGTAAAAGGAATGGAAAATATGGAGTTAGAAAGAGAAGAAAATATGGAGTTAAAAGGGATATAAAATACGGAGTTAGAAAGAATGGAAAATATGGAGTTAGAAAAAATAATATGGAGTTGAAAGGAATGGATAATATGGACTTAAAAGGAATAGCAAATATAGAATTGCAAGGAATAGATAATGGAGTTAAAAGAAATAGAAAATATGGAGTTAGAAGGAATAGGTAATGGAGGTAAATGGAATAGAAAATATGGAGTGACAAGGAATAGAAAATACGGAGTTAGAAGGAATAGATAATGGAGCTATAAGGAATAGAAAATAAGGAGTTAGAAGGAATAGAAAATGGAGTTAAAAGAAATAGAAAATATGGAGTTAGAAGGAATAGGTAATGGAGGTAAATGGAATAGAAAATACGGAGTTACAAGGAATAGAAAATGCGGAGTTAGAAGGAATAGAAAATGGAGTTAAAAGAAATAGAAAATATGGAGTTAGAAGGAATAGGTAATTGAGGTAAATGGAATAGAAAATATGGAGTTACAAGGAATAGAAAACGGAGCTAAAAATGAGTGTATTAATCTGGTTCTATGCTGCTTTTCAGGAGAAATCAGCAACTTTTTTCTCTTTAGATCCAAATTTCCCTGTCAGCATCAGCAGGTCGGGCCTGGTTTGTACAACCCCTGTCCCCCGCAGCGGGAGGGGCACATCTGGGTCCCTGTGGGCTCCTTCCAGCTGTGCTTACCCAGCCAAAGTGCCCAGTGCTGACTTCAAAGGGAGCAAATGGGAGCAGGGAGCGCTCATTCCCTTGGAATCAGAGCTCACATCCAACACTGTGGCTTTGTCAGTGCTGATAACAAAATATCGGGTGACTTAAACACCCTGGGAATTGTCCCACCGAGGGAAAGAGCGGCTCCTGTTGAAGGCTCATGGCCTCAAAGGGAGCAAAGCCACTTTGTTGAACCTCCAGCTCTGAGCAGCAGCCTCTGTCCTAATTTATCTCACCAAACGAGGGCTAATTCCTTAATTGCTCTCCTGGCAGCACTTCTGGGGAGTTTTCAATCCATCCTCGAGGTGCTGCCACCTTCTCAGAAGCCAAGTGGTGAACAGGTCGCGTTCATCAGTAAATGGAACCTCTACAGCCCCCGAGCCACATCTTCGCCGTCCCTCCTCACCACCTCCTCCCCTTGCTCTGGGCCAGATCCATCTGGGAATGAGAGCTGTTCTTTTCAGCTTTTAAGGAACAAGAAGTCACCCAGGAGCATCTCTGGTGGGGCTGGGACAATACGTTAATTAAATTAATCCCTCTCATCCTGGAGCTCTGACAGGTCACAGTTATGGTATAAAACAGGAATTCCATCCTGCTTGCTCAGAATAAAAGTAATAATTATTATTTTTAATAAATAAATAATAAATAAATTTTGCAGCCTATGAAGCAGTGAGTTTTCTGTGGGAAGTGAAGGCAGGGACAGCACCACCGGCGCCCTGTTCTCATGGAATTCAGTAAGTTTGTGTCTGATAACGTGAACAGACTGGTGAGAGTCCAGGGAAGATCTAAAGATGAACAACGCCATTGCTCCGGGGGTTACTGGAATCAAGGCGGGAGCTGTTGGTGCCTCAGCAGCTGCCTGTAACCCCACGTGTCCTTTAAACCCAGTTTCACACAGAATCATGGAATAGTCTGGGTTGGGAGAAGCCTTAAACTTGTCCCACCCTCTGCCATGGGCAGGGGCACCTCCCCAAAAAAATTTGGTGTTTTCTTCCACATCAACTCGGTCCTGTGAGAGTGGGGACTGCACAAAGCAGGTCCCTCCCAGCCCAAACCATTCCATGATTCCATGCAAAACCAGGTTAAAGGCAGAGCCAAAAGCAGATGAGCACAGCCATGGTTCAGGAGGAAGTGGGAAAAACGAAGGAAACATTTGATGTTGAAATTTGATACAGGGAAATACATCACCGAAATATTCCAGTGGCCTCTGAGGACCATGGAAACGACACTTTGGAAATGGCTTTTGGGTTGGGCTCCTGTGAGAATTCCAGTGCAAATCCATAAGCTCGAGGCTCAGGAGATAACTGATGTGTCCCTTGTCCCTGCGGCAGGGTGGAGGTCACTTACTGGACGGGTGCAGGTAGACGATGTCCTTGGCGGTGAAGTCGCGGCTGGGCGCGGCCGGAGCGCGGCCGGACAGCAGCAGGAGCAGCAGCAGGAACAGGAGCAACAGGAACAGCCCCTGCGGCCAGGCCATGGCCCGGCCAGGACCTGCTCATGCGGCGGCCGAGAATCCCCACCTGGGCAGAGTCACAGAATCCCAGAATTAACCAGGCTGGAAAAGTCCTTGGAGATCATGGAGTCCAACCCGTGACCAACACCTCCCTGTCGGCCAAACCACGGCCCTGAGTGCGATGTCTCAGACAAAACGAGAGGAATAAAGTAGGGATTTATTGCAAGGCCTTCCAAGGGCACAGCCTGGCAATGCCAGAGCCCGGCTGCAGCCCTGCCAGGATGGGCCTCGAGATGGGCACAGAAAAGGGGCCTGGGCACGGGGTTTCACACTTGGAGAAGTTCTGCTCCATTGGCATCTGGAGCTGAACTGGCCAATGGATCACTGGGAATGATGGAGTTCCATCCTCCTTGCTCGGCCTCCTCTTCTTGACCTTGTTGGTGCTTTTGGGTTTGCTGAGGTTGGGAAGGATTGTCCTGGAATGTTGGGCTGGAGGGAATTGTTGTGTCTGACTGCCCTGGGAGGAGAACTCAGTGACACTGACTGTGAAGCTGAGAGTTACACACTGAAGCAGAACAGAAAAAAACTTAAAACTTCAGGCATCAAGTGCCACATCGACTCTTTCCTAAAAAACCTCCAGGGATGGTGACTCCACCACCTCCCTGGACAGCCCATTCCAATGGCCAATCCTTCTTTCCATGAGGAAATGGTGGAGAGCAGGGAGGAGCAGAGCAAGCCCACAAGGACCTGGTCACCACCGCGTCCCCACGACCCAACCCCACAGCCTCCCACTCCTGTGGTTACTTTGGCATCAACAGCCCTGGAAAAGACTTGGATAAACGATCTCCCTGGATTTCCACGCAGCGGGAAGTTGCCTGGTCCCACAGGAGGTTGGGGGTTCTGCTGACACCTCATCTCCACCCTCCTCCTGCTTCCTCCTCACTGTCTGGGCCTCATCTCCACGATCCTGAGGTTCCTACGGATTTTATCTTGGCATTTCCTCTTGGAAAAGCCTCCATCTCAGAGCTGCAAACAAAGTGACCATCGGATTTTCCTCATCCACGCCCCAAAGGGATTTATTCCCTTTACGATGCCATCAATAAACAATTTGGTGTATTTTTCACACGTCCCTGATTGACGAAAACTAATTCAAGCAGAACCAAATAGCCACTGTGGCCAATAAATCATTAAACACACAGCTCAGATTATTACAAACCCTTAGAAATTATGAAAGTGCCTCAAAAATTGAACAGGACAGGAGAATCCCAAGAGGATGCAGCTGCTGAGCCAGGCAGGAGCTGACAGTTTCCTTTGGAATTCATCCAGAACACACAGGGCTGGGATGAGTTTTTTCCACCCAGATGGACCAAGAGATATTCAATACACCCAGATATTTCCTAAGCAGCTTTGAATATGTGGTGGTTATTATTAAATAAATATTTTTGTGGGTTGTTTTTTTTTTTTTTTTTTTCAGGAAAGATGTGGCAGGGTTGGGGATGTCACCTCCAAATGTTTGTCCCTCAGCAGAAATCCAACCGGGACCAGCAGCACAAAGGTTGTCACTGTCCCTGCGGTTATCTGCAAACAGCTTTTTTATTAAAACACAGTGAAATCCGGAAAAACAATGAGGAAGAAAAGATAACGCACAGCTCGCTGCTTTAAATTTTGTTGCTTTAACCTTATGATGAGGGAAATGTCAATTTCCATTGGATTTACTCCATGGATCCCTCTCAGCCAGGGGAGAATGAAATCCTGATTAGAAGCAGACAGGAAATAAAACAAACCTCTCCCAACCGCATGGAAGATGAAAGAAACGGGTCCACATGGGATCTGGAGGGAGAATTTGGTATTTGGGAGTATTTTTTTATCCCAACAACACCAGAACAGGTTTTACCAGCCCCACTCCTCATTTCAGCAGTTTGTGAGATCGTCAGAAGCAAAAAATGAGGATTTGATCCTGAGTTACAGGACCAAAAAATGAGGATTCACATCCCAAAAAGAGGAGCTCATCACAGCTCAGCACCAACTCTTATCAGCAGCCTGCGATTAACGAATAATCAACATAAATGACAAAAATTCATGGAATCATTAAGGCTGGAAAACATCTCCCATATCATCAAACCCAACCATTATATTTTAAGTTAAAACACAGCAAGGTTGAAGCAACGGCAGAAATTCCTCCCAACAAGACAAGAATTCGCTCATCAGAGGCACAAAAAGCTTTTGTTTTTGCAGAAGTGATCAAAGCCTTCCAGTTGAGGACGTTGGTTTTCCCAGTGTCCCTTTTGTGGGACCGACTGCTCATCCAGCCCCTCTCCAAATCCTGTGTGGCAGCACTCAGCCAACAGTTTGGAAAAGTGGCTTTTGGAGCTGCCTGAAAGGGTGGCAGAAATCCTCCAGCTGCTCCCCAGAAATATTCACATCCTTCCCCTCGTAATTGCAAAGACCTTAATTGCCAGCTCCTAATGAGTTGCAAGGACCGTGGACGAACAGAGAGAATTCACCCCTCCACCTCCATTTTCTCTTTGAAACAGGTTTAATTACAGGCAAGGAATTAAAAATTTTAAAATCCTCGGGGTTAGGAAATTGTCTAGAGCAAGGTAAGCAGGGCCAATATTTTAAGCTGTGGAATTTAGGGAAATAGAAGGTCCTTCTTGAGCAAACACCCGCCACCATTATTGTCACCGTTTGCCACCGTGAGCACGTTCCACCTGCTCATTCCACACACACAGGTCGGATAAATCCAGGGATTGCTGCAAACATGGAAATACCCAGTGCCAGAAACCCGAATAATTAAGATTCCATGAGTATTTTTAATATTAACACAGTTCTGTCGTTCATGGGGGCAAATATTCAGTGATGTTTAAGGTAATGGTGATATTTCACAGAGAGAGGAGTGGCAAAAAAAATTTTGAAGAAAATAAATATTCAATAATCAATTCAGTTCAATTGATGTCTAATAATTATATAGTAAAGATTCAATTAATTGTATATGAATCCAGCGTTCAGCACACTCATTTTCTCTGGCGTTACGCTCACATAAAAACAAAAGGTAAGGATGGAGATATAAATATAGATATATAGATATGGGTGCACTATCGTAAAACCTGCAGACATTTGATAAAAAATTTGGTTTGGTTCCCAAAACCCCACAAAATTCTATTTTTCTGCAATGATGGATTCTCTTCAGGAATCCTATAAGCCCTAAGAAGCTTCACCAGGGGTGCAAAGGATTTTTCCTGCACTCCCAAGCCCCTTTTACTCCACGACTTTCACCCCAAGACAGCCAAAATTTGTACAAAACTGCATTTTCAAGAATTACTGGTGGTGCACCAGCTACTCCGGGGCTAAACCTCCGCTGGCACAACAAATCCAAGGCACGGGCAGATATTTTTTTCCCTCAGGATTCCCTCATTTCCTCTCCCGGAGCCAAGTGCTCATCCCAACCTAACGGAATCCAGCGTGTCCCACTCGGAACCCGCCGGCGGTGGCAGTGAGGGGACAGAGCCGCACAACATTTAGATCATGGCGTCTGTCTGTGAAAAGTCCTGGGCGCTGACACAGAAATCCTGGCTAATTCAATCTTCCCAGCTCCAGCGGCACCTCGGAGCCGGGAAGGCCATTCCCGTTGCCGTTCCCAGCGGGATTACTCCGGCCTGCCCTTTGCCCCTTTGCCATGGTGTGGTGGAGATGAACCACTGGAGGCCCCCAGCAGCAGCCCAGTTGCCCATTTGTCAGGTCTCATTAGGGAGGGGACATCTCGGCCTCGTTGGCACCAGCGCTGGGGACAATGGAAGGTCCCAATCCTCCAGGGAAGCCTCCGCTCCGGATATCAGAGCTCTGGTTATAGGGAGAAGTGTTGATGGAAGGGACAGTTATTTTTAAGGATGGCTTTGTCCCTTCTGTCCCTCTCAAGTTCAGCTGGCTGACCACAACCAAACCCACAAGTTGGGCCATTGCTTGCTGCACGTTTGCAGTAAAAACACCATTCCAGGAGGAAAAACAGGAGTCAGACATCAAATTTTCCCATCCAAATGCTTGCCCAAAGCCAGGCAGGAAGGAATTCCTGAGTCGTGGATATTTCTGTGGTTCTCCTCATGTGAGAGTAGCACAGGTTGTGGTGTTCAGGGCCCTCCACCTCGTTCCCGTGGGAGACAGAGCATTTCCCTGCTCTCCCTGGATTTCCAAAGCAGCGGGAAGTTGCCTGGTTAGTGGGGGGGTGATGATTCTCCCTCACAGGAGGTTGATGGTTCTGCTGACGCCTCCTCCCAACCTTCCTCCTCCATCTCCTCCTCACTGCCTGGTCCACACCTCCAAGTTCCTACCGATTTCATCCTGACATTTCCTTTCATCCATTTCCCCTTGGAAGGGCCTCCACCTCAGAGCTCCTTAAACCAACCCTTCCTTGAGTGAAACAAGGCGGCAGAAGCCAGGAAAAGTTCCCTCTCAGCGGGCAGGAGACTTTCTGAGCCCTAAAGCAGCGATCACAGCATGGCCGGGCTGCGCCATCTGTGAGGAACCGCCGAGGCCTTGGCACGAGCCGCTCGCTGCCGCGAATTCCGCTGTGCGGGGTCAGCTGGGCCATCCTTCCACTGCCTCAGGACGATAATTCCTCAGTGGGAAATGAAGCCACGGCAACTCCGAGCAGCCTGACCAGGCTGGAAAAGCTGTTCCTGCAGGCAGAGTTTTCCCTCCAGGAATTCTGCCTCATGCACCTCCCCAGCGTGGCTTCCCCAAAATAACCCCGCAGATTTCCTTCCTGCCTTTCTCCCAGGTCACACAAAGATACAGGTTGGACTTTCCATGAGTGAATCCACCATATTTGGATTAATTTTGATCTCCCTACAGCTTCCAAATCCAAGCCCAGCTCTCTGCCATTATTGTCCAACAATAAATTGGAATGGCAATGGAACATTTTCCATCTGGCAGCTGTGCCGGATCCCAGACAACAATCCCAGGGACTATTTGCAACTTCTCCAGCTCTAATTGCCTTTTTCCCCCTTCTCCTTCATCCTACTCAACCTTTTTGTGTCTCTTCTATTTATTTCTTTTGGTTCCCACCACAGACGTCAAGAGGTTATGAAAAAAAACCTGGAATTCTTATGAATTGCCTCCAAATCCAGCTTTTTTTTTGCCATTTAGAGGATTTTCTTGGCAGCTTCACCTCAGGAATGGTTAAATGTGTGTCCCTCCTCCCCATAAAATGGGACGGAGCAAAGCTCTTGTATCCAAAGAACCTCTCAGAGCTCTTGCAGAGGGGTTCGCTGCCTCTCCTCAATAACAGTAAGCAAGAGTAATTAAACAATCAAACACAATTAATGCACTAATTACTCCCAGGAACGTGGCCCATCTAATCGCCTTGCTGCTAATTACAAAGCCTGGAGTTCATTGAGCTAAAAGCCCCGAACCTGGGGAAGTGAAGGGGGGGACAATATGTTCCCTCTCACGCCGCCTTCCCTCGGATGCAATTTAATCTTTCACAGGATGTGATTCCAAGATTATTTTACAGGCAGCACTCGGCTTCTGTTTTCAACCTGAACCACTCATATTCTCAGTCCCACCAGCGAAACTTTTCTTAGGTCCCACATCTTTTCATGATCTGGGGTAAAATGTCACTTCTATTCATCCTCAGGGTAGTTCACCTTCTGATAAACACAGAGATGAAATAAACATATTTTACTGGAATATCTAAGGCACTTAATATTTGGCATTAAGGACAGGGAAAAAAAAAAAGGGGACTTAAAATTCAGCCAGGCCACGATAGAAGAAAATAGATTTTCTGCAAATTAATTGTCAAGCTGAGCAGGTGAAATATTCTGAGTTAGACATAATTCATCCCTTTTTTACTCCATGAATGCGGTGCAGGGACACCACTTTTCCTTCCTTTAAATTACGTGGAATATTCAAACCTGTGATCATAAACACCTCTGAATCAGCAGGAAAATGGACATGGATGACCCAATAAATCATTTCATGGGGTTTTGCATGGCCTGCAATAGAGGCAGCAAGGACAGCCAGCCTGGGGGGATGTGAGAAATCAGGATTTCACTCAGTTTGGGAATTTTGGAAGCCCCTCGGCACACAGACTGACCTCAATGCATGGAGAGCCCCCAGACAGCCCGGCTCCACACAGACAGGATAAGGAAACCATGCGTGAGCACAGAAATCCCGGGATTTTCCTGCTAATAAGAAGCAAAAACCCCCAGCCACTGAGTTCCAGTGGCAAAGGGGAGGAGGGCGGTTAAATTATTCCCTAAATAAATATTTAAGTTCACTGGGGCGACTGAAAGGGTTCCTCTTCCCAAGGCAGGGATGAGATTTCTGTGGATTTCTTGCCTTCCTCCTCCTCCTCAGGAAACTCTAAAGGCAAAAGGAGGAAGTGGAACACCGAGGGAAGGAATTTCAGGGCAGGGAGGCTGTGACTGCTGGTCCAGGGTTGGTGACAGCACTGGAAGGGGACAGGGTGACGAATTTTTCCTCGGGACAAGCAAAATGAAGTCCCAAGGAACTGAGTCTATGCATGAAATTAAATTTTAGTGAAGCTCCATGTGGAAACAACAACTGGGATCATCCTGGACCATCTTTCCTACTTAAACCAAGCAAGAGCATGTGAGTTACTGGGAAAAAAGGGAAGGAATTGTGCAGTGTGAGCAAATAAAGTGCAGTCAAAACGATGCCAAAGAAACAAGGGAAATAAAAAAAAACCCAGGACAACATATTCCATGTTTATGACAAGAGCTGGAAAATTATCTAAGCTGCAACAAAGACATGAAACCCATCAAGAGAATACTTTCCTAGTCCGTGTTTCAGCTTGGCAGGTACATAGAAGCAGCATTTTTAACAGAATGGGATGAGGTTTTAAGATTAAATTTTTATTATGTCAAGAAAATTGGGGCAACCGTGGGAGCAGGAGGATCACCAGAATTTTAAAGGATCAAAGGAAGAGCCGCTGAGCCCAGATCATCCTGGGTAAACTCCTGGAGCAGTTTATTTGTATTAAAGCAACCAATATTTCAAGTAGTAAAAAATCACAAGGGAGGGTTGGTGGGATGGTGTGGAAAATAGGTCTCCGAACAATCCCATCGTTTTCCAACGGGCAGGATGCTGGCTCTGGCTGTGAAAGGAGACTGTTACAGGGAATAATTGGGGGGAGACCAAATCAGAGCACCAAAGCTCCGAACCCTCCTGATTACAAAAATGAGTTCTACCCAATTAACCAAGCGTGCTCGGGCCAAATTAAACCCCGGCTTAGTGACATCTCCAAATCTAATTGGCGAAAAGGACTTTTTTCCTCCAATTTCCCTGCAATTCTGCATTCAGTATTTTTTTTGCTCCAGAAGTATTGATAAGAAACCCGTTGATTAGAGGCCGACGGGGACATGAAAGAGGGAGTTTGTCCCTCCTGCGCCAAACTGTGCTTTAATAAAGCCACACATCAATCTGCACCATTGTGTCCCCGCTGTCCTGATGCCTCTCCGGGGGGATTTGTGACAGTTCCTCCGGGACATCACCTCGCACATTTGCCACGCTAGATTAGGCACCGAGCCAGCACCGCGCGAAACGAGCGCCGCGGCTCAGCCCCGCCGACGTCACCCCGGGAAAATGAGGGTTTGTTGTTATCAACCCAGCCCGAATTTCAGCTTTTCCCCCTCCGAGGAGTGTTTTGACCCATCGCTGTTATTATCGTGCTGTTATTATTCCCTGCCTCTCCTCAATTACGAGATATTAACGAATCCCCCTGGTTTTCCCAATTCCCGCTGTAATGGCGGGTTTTTCCCCCAGATAATTTAACATATGCACATAGCAGTTAACGAACACTGTGTGTCATTTTTCCAGCCCTGGACACGCAGGGATGAGGCCATGGAAGGGCTCCCTTCTCCTGACAGTTCACCCAGAGTTCATCCCACTTTTTATTTCCCGACCCGCACGCGAATTCCCGTTGGCTCAAGGCACCAAAAATCCAGGGAAGCCTCAAAAGGAGAGGACACTTAGGAGGACAACACTTCTGCTTTCCTCATTTCCAAAGAGCACATCTCAAACCAGGATGGAGAAGATGCCACCCTCAGGGAAATATCTGGGAATTGGGAATGGCTTAGCCATTCCCAGCTGTACAATTCCGACATCTCCATAAAATTTAATGACCAACGACCCGAGCCTCGTAAAAGGATCCTTTAGATAAGTACCTCGCTCTCATTTTTCTCTAGATAAAATAGCTCATGTTTGTGTGAATTAAAATCTGAGTCAAATTTCTACATCAAAATAAATAAGATTTTCTTGTCCTATTATTTCTCCTCCGCCCTCTGCTCCTTAAGAGCTGTAATAGATTTTGTCGTAAATCTCTTTGCAGAAATTGCCACAGTTAGTTATATTTACAGAGAAAAAATTCATCTGATTTCATATTTTCTACCCCGTGGCACCAAAATTGAAATATTTTCCTCCAAAAAGCTTTACTGAAAGCTATCCCACTCCAGTTTTAATGCGTGTTTTATTTGGTAAAAATTAGGAAAGCTACATATCATTAAATAATATGAAATTAACCCAAACAAGCACTGACCAATTAATGTTCTTTCAACCGTCCGGTTAATCCATGGAGTAAACAAATCCATAATTCATGAAGATTTTCATTAATTTTTCCAGGAAAACAAAACCCAGCAGAACCCAAAACAAACCCTCTGCTCCATTAGGATTTCCAGTGATATTTGAATTCCAAGGCCAATTAATTGCTACTTTTCCTCTCAGAAAAAGCCATTTAATTCCTTTTTTTTTTTAAATTTGATGATGAAAAAAAAGGCTAATTAACAGAAAACTCATCCCCAGCACGATGGGAAGCTGTAAAACACCATCCTCATTTTAGCCACTGTCCCCAGGATGGTTTCAAACTTCCAACATCACAATGAGGGGTTTCAGTGGATATTCCTGAGATGGAAATTTTTGATTTCTCCCTGGTTTTTGTCACATAAGTGTCCTGGGAAGCTGAGCAGTGTAAGTGCCTTCCTGCAGAAAATTCTTTAACCCTGTGCAGAAAATTTCTCCTTTTTTTTTTTTTTTTAATGTTATTAAAAATTTACTGCTGGACAATGTGCTCTGAATAACTGAATTGATTTTAATTTAAATCCGTTTTTCTCAAGCGAAAATGAACAATTTTGCTGCTCCAAGTTCACTTTGAAGGAACTATTTATAAAGTGAATTAACTGCAGAGAAAACTCCAGGACTAAAGCAGGGACATTTCATTCCCCCAGCATCCATTTCCTTGTATATTTAATTTTTCATTCAATTTTTACACAAGTTCTTTACCCTCCCTGCATTTCACTTGTAGATAAACACTGTCAATCAATTTTAATGTGTATTTATCACATAGTGAAATGTATGGGCACAACAAAATATTATAAAGAAAAATCCTTTTATGTTCCACAGTTAAACAGGAAAATATTCCCATGATCTGTAATTGCCTGCCAGCAGGTCAAAAAGCTGAGGCATAAATTTATTTTTAGTAAGAATAAATAGATAATTTAATATTTATTTAATAAATAAAATAAATCAAGCTACTGAACAGTTCTGCCAGCAGAAAACCAGGCTCTCATCCTCATGGATTTCACTCCAAAAGAAACCTTATAATTTTTAATCTGTGTCAGAAAAGGATTTTTATGTTGTTGTTTATTTTGTTATTTTGCGGGTTTTTAGGGGGTTTATTTATGTTTTGTTTTGGGTTTTTTTTTCATCCAATTGTTACTTCGGTCCACCAGAAATAATTGCCTGGAGCTCAAGGATTATTTGCTGTGTTTTTTCAGGGTTAACTGCAAATAAGAGCAGTGCCCAAGGATCAAAAAAGTGAATTTCCCTGAAACTGCAGTGCCTGGACAGCAGAAATTTTTGCAAAATAACAACAATATATTCACAATAAGCAGAATATTTCAGTCTTGTGGCAGAAATAATGCTGGCATGAATAAACCTTCCTAAAAATGGGCTCAGATGAAAAGGGGAGGGAAGATCATTGAGGATCTTCCAGGGATGGGACAAATCCCAAGAGTCACGGGGCCATCACTCAGTGCCCATCAGAACAGGAAAAGCCTGGCTTGGGTAATATAAAAAATAAAAATAATTAAAAATTTAAATAAAAAAATAAATGTTAGGGGAGGGAAGCGCAATAAACACCCTCAGGAGCCAGGACAAAGGGCTGGGCAAGGCCCAAGACTAGCAGGGAAAAGGAACTGGAGCTGAGGTGGGAAGGGAATGGGATTTCTGGGATGGGATGGAGAGAAACCCACGGGCATTGAACAATTTTTATGGAATCCCAGACTGGTTGGGGTTGAAAAGACCTTAAATTCCACCCCATTCCATCCCTTCCATGGGCAGGGACGCCTCCCAATATCCCAGGGTGTTCCAGTCTAGCCTTGGGCACTGCCAGGGCTCCAGGAACAGCCACAGCTTCTCTGGGAATTCCAGCCCAGCCAGGAATTCCTTCCCAAGATCCCACCCATCCCTGCCCTCTGGCACTGGGAAGCCATTCCCTGTGTCCTGTCCCTCCAGCCCTTGGCCCCAGTCCCTCTCCAGCTCTCCTGGAGCCCCTGCAGGCCCTGCAAGGGGCTCTGAGCTCTCCCTGGATCCTTCCCTTCTCCAGGGGAACATTCCCAGCTCTCCCAGCCCGGCTCCAGCTCTTGCAGCAGCTCCAGGGCCAGGAGAAAGGGAAAAAATGGGAGTCAGGAACTCCAAGTTTTGCTCTTTGCTGTTGGAATGAGGGTTCAGAACAGCCAGAATAGAAATCTGTAAATCATCCCGTGCCTTTTCCATGGAATTGCAGAATCCCAGGATGGTTTGGGTGGGCAGGGACCTTAAATCCTGTTGATTCCACCCCCTGCCATGGGCAGGGACAGCTCCCACTGTCCCAGGCTGCTCCAGCCTGGCCTTGGGCACTGCCAGGGTGATCCAGGGGCAGCCACAGCTTCTCTGGGAATTCCAGCCCAGCCAGGAATTCCTTCCCAAGATCCCACCCATCCCTGCCCTCTGGCACTGGGAAGCCATTCCCTGTGTCCTGGCCTTCCAGCCCTTGGCCCCAGTCCCTCTCCAGCTCTCCTGGAATCCCTTTAACCCTGGAACATCTCTTTACACCTCACCCCGTAAGGAAACGAGGGAAAACACAGACGGTTTTTGTGGCGCATCAATTAAAAACCAGCCCCTCCTTGGTGTTAATTAAACACCTCATCTGCCCCGCCTCCTGCTAGATCCGGATGCCTCATCCCCTCGGCATTACAAAGGCCACTTTCCCAAGGTTTTTTTGGAATATCACCAGGAACTCAGGAGTCTGCCAGCCAGGAGACGTTACCTCGTATCAAAAATCCCTCAAAATCCTGCTCCAACTCATCTGCCTCAAACACCTCCAGAACGTGCTGAAAGCACAAAGACTTTGCAAAATGTGCCCCCCAATGATTTCACCACGCCTTCATTTTCCCCCGTGGATCGCCTGGAATTCCACAGGCCCCGATCCATCGTTTTCCTTGTGGCACCGCTGACATTTCCCTGGCGATTTCTTGGTTTTCAGTAGATCTGATCTCCTCACTCAGCCCCAGCCCGAATTCATGGAGGGATCCGCGTCTGACCAGGGAAATGTTGGAAATACACAGATTTTTCTGCCGTTAATTTCCCTCAAGTTGAGCTTTCCTGCCAATTATTTTTCCGTGCTGACAGCAACAAACACCTCTGTAAATAATGACCCCCACCAAGGGCACCTCTTCCTGCTTTTCCTTGGGAGAAAAGAGACTTCCAGGAAAGTCGTTCCACATACAATATCTTACCACAACAAACACAAAGGAATATTTAAGACAAAATAACACCAGTTAAATTAAAAATATTTGAACCAAAGCTTAGGACGGTTTTGCTTGCCAACTCAAGAACTACGCTGACATCATTATATTTTATTATATTGATTTTTTTACCTCCCTAATAACTGAGAAACCACCTCCAGAAGGGTGAAGGATCCTTGGGAATACCAAGGGATTGCCCCTGGATCAGCACAGCCTGTGCAACTCAGAGCTGAGAGCACAACCTGGCCAGTCCAGAAAATAAATAATAATAAATATATTTCTGTAATAATTTTTATTACAGAAAATTTAAAAAAATTTAAATTAACTCAGCCTAGATTAAAGTATGATGGAAATTTACTCCTTAAAGCAACAGACTAACTAGAAAATGGGCTGGAAATTCAAACATCCCGCTGGTCCAAAGGATTCATGGGAACACGGGTGAGAAGAGGAATTCCAAATTATTTTCCACATCACTATTTTAATTATGGGGTTTTTTTATATGTCAGAGGCCTCGTGATAAAATCAATCAGGTCAAGGTTCCTTTAGGGAATGATGGCCTTTCCAAGGATATTATAAATAAAATACAGATTACTTGACAATATCAGTGACCAGGCTCACCAACAGACAGAGCTTTTGGCACTGAAACGCTGATTTAATTTCCGTGATGTTTAACTACGTAAACATCTCAAACTAATAAGGGAGGAGAGTTATTTTAAAAAGAAAATTTCCTTTTTCTTCTTTCTGCAAGCTCCAAGCACTGAGCAATTCCAGCCAGCTCAGGAGTGAGGTCAGCTCTGGCCACACTCGGAAATGAAGGCCTGGAGTTGCCAGTGTGGTGTCAGCGCTGGTTGCATGATCATAAATGAAAATATTATCATTTATTGCTATATCTAAGTGTATATTCATATAATTATCCTACATTTTAACACTATAATTCGGATTATAATATAAAACCGGGCAATCGTGGAATGGTTTGGGTTGGAAGGGACTTAAGGTCCATCTTATTCCATTCCCTGACACCTTCCAGCATCCCAGGGTGCTCCAAGCCCTGTCCAGCCTGGCCTTGGGCACTGCCGGGGATGGAGCAGCCACAACTTTTGGCCTTAAACTGAGAGGGAATAGGATCAGATGGGATATCGGGAAGAAATCCTTCCCTGTGAGGGCGGTGAGGCCCTGGCACTGGCTGCCCAGTGGAATTCAGGAAGGTTTGATAATATATTTTAAAATAAATGACTCCAAAACTCCGTGGAAACCAAAAATTCCCGGGTGAAGACATTTCACCTGCTCCGTTTTCCTTTAAATCAGCAGGAGAGGTCCCAAATCCCAGGTCCACGGGGGCCCTGAGTGGGGAGAGGAGCATCCTCCTGAAAGGGCCGAGTGGGAGCAGATCCCACAGGACCCAGATCCTGCAGAAAACTTGGAATTTCCCCCAAAAACGCGGCCCTTCCCACCCCCAGTGCAGCTGCAAACGCAAAATTCCTAAATCCCAAATCAAATCCATTTGGGAATTCCAAGCACTGGAGCCCAAGCAGAGCAGGCCCAGCTCCTCCTTTGCCATCCAGGTCCTTCATCTCCTCCAGAAAAACCCTGATAAATGAAAAAGTGATTTAAAAAATGTACCTTTCTGTGGAGGACAGGGAAGCAAAGAGCTCCAGAGCAGCAGGAAAAGGTGAGCAGGACCAAACCAGGGAATGGGATCTCCCCTGAGCTCCTTTAAAGTCAACCAGCAGTGGCAGAAGCACCAGGAATTAATTAGGGAACAGTTCCCCTAATTAATTTATTATTTAATTATTTTTATTAATTTTATTTTAATTAATTATCCCTATTTTTCTAGTATTATTTTTAATTAACAGTTTCCCTCTGCTCAGGTGTCTTCACTTCCTTCGTTGACCAGAATCACCTGACGAAAAGCATTGCTCCAGGTTAAAATGTCAGAGAAATAAATTTTAAAAAGAAAATAACGAATAGAAGTTTGTGCAGTTTGTTTTACATTTATAATCCAGGCCTTCTCCTCTCTGCAACAGAACTGACAGATAAGCAGGAAAGCTCTCATCCCTCCACAGGAAATTTCTTTTTTCCACACCTGCACACTTCAAAGCCTAAAATTTTGCCCAGCCTGGCCATGAAAGCTGTTTGCCTCAGAATAGAAAATAATCAGTGGTTTAAGTCTTTTCTTTATAGGTTTTCAGTAAATAATAATTTTAAAAATACCAAAAGCAAAATAATAAAAATAAAGTAAAATTCCAAGGGCAGGTTGGACGGGGCTTGGAGCAACCTGGGACGGTGGAAGGGGGTGGAATGGGATGAGCTTTAAAATCCCTGCCTGGATTTATGTTGGTTTTTTTGTTTTTTTTTTTTTTTTTAGTGTAACTGGCAGCACATTCTCCCCTCATAAATAAATAACATAAAATAAATCAGCAGATCCCGAGCCAGGTGGAGGCACCACTCGGGGAGATCAGGTGGATTTCCATCCCCCAGAGCCACAGAGGGGACAGAGCAAATCCCAGAACTCCCCCCCTGGCCTTGCTCATCCTCAGGAATCCTGATCACAGCTTGGAAAAATCCATTTTTCATCTCGAAGCGGAAGAGAAGAAATAAAAACTGTGCAGTCCGACCTTCTCCTGTAGCGACAGGCTTGCAGATATTTCACATTTTTGATTTCTCCTCGGGGCCGGTGTGTGGAGCTCTGTGCCAGAGCTATGAGGTCATGGAGCTGAAGTTCTCACTCCCTGCCAGCTCCAGCTGGGATATAAAAAGAAGCCAAAATGAGCTCCCTGAGCAAAACTGGGAACAAAAGAACATTTTGAACATTTTTCCGGTGCTGCCCTGAGGGTTCATAGGAATCTCAGTGTCCAACTGCAGGCACAGCTCCCGTGGATCCCAAATCCCAAATCCAGGCTGGGCTATTTTGGGATGAGGCTCTGTTTGAATCAGGGCAGGGACGCCAATTCTGGCAGAAAATCCCAGCTCAGACATTCCCAAGGAGCTGCTGGTTTCCCAAACCTGGAGCACATGGAAAGGGCTGGAAGATGCAGCCTCAATCCCCAGCTGGGGACACGAAGGACTCTGTTCCATGGAATGGTTTGGGTGGGAAGGGACCTGTGGATCATCCACTTCCGACCTTCCACCATCCCAGAGTGCTCCAAGCCCTGTCCAACCTCCCCTGGGACATTTCCAGGGTGATCCAGAGGCAGCCACAGCTTCTCTGGGAATTCCAGCCCAGCCAGGAATTCCTTCCCAAGATCCCAGCCATCCCTGCCCTCTGGCACTGGGAAGCCATTCCCTGTGTCCTGGCCCTCCAGCCCTTGTAAATCAGCTCTCTCCAGCTCTCCTGGAGCCCCTCCAGGCCCTGCAAGGGGCTCTGAGCTCTCCCTGGATCCTTCCCTTCTCCAGGGGAACATTCCCAGCTCTCCCAGCCCGGCTCCAGCCCTCGCAGCAGCTCCAGGCCCGGCAGAAAGGGAAAAAATGGAGTCAATAACTCCAAGTTTTGCTCTTTGCTGTTGGAATGAGGGTTCAGAACAGCCAGAATAGAAATCTGTAAATCATCCCGTGCCTTTTCCATGGAATTGCAGAATCCCAGGATGGTTTGGGTGGGAAGGGACCTTAAATCCTGTTGATTCCACCCCCTGCCATGGGCAGGGACAGCTCCCACTGTCCCAGGCTGCTCCAGCCTGGCCTTGGGCACTGCCAGGGTGATCCAGGGGCAGCCACAGCTTCTCTGGGAATTCCAGCCCAGCCAGGAATTCCTTCCCAAGATCCCACCCATCCCTGCCCTCTGGCACTGGGAAGCCATTCCCTGTGTTCTGGCCCTCCAGCCCTTGGCCCCAGTCCCTCTCCAGCTCTCCTGGAGCCCCTCCAGGCCCTGCAAGGGGCTCTGAGCTCTTCCTGGAGCCTTCCCTTCTCCAGGGGAACATTCCCAGCTCTCCCAGCCTGGCTCCAGAGCATTGGAGCAGCTCCAGGGCCTCCTCTGGACCTGCTCCAGGACCTTCTGATGTTGGACCCAGAGCTGGAGGCAGCTCTGCAGGTGGGCTCTCGCCTGAGGGATTGTCCCAATCCTCACCCCGTTATCCCCAGGATTGGCCACGGAAGGTTCCACCCAGGAAGGGCTGAACTCAGATTTCTCTCTCCCCACCGGCAGCCAAAGACCTGGTGAAGGTGAGGTTTTCCTTAAGCAACCTCAGTGCTTAATTTTACACCTCAGAGACCCAAAACAAATTCAGGAAGTGCTGTATTATCCAGCCAGGTGAGATGCAGGAATTTGGGATACCAAAAGGACAAGCAGATATTAAAACCTTTCCCAAAACAGGTAAAGATAATGTGAAAAATCCGTGAACAGAGCTCAGATCCAAGAACCAGCCCTGTCAGACCCTGCTGCCAGCTGCTGGAAGAACAAGGAATCTTTTTAGGACAGATCTCCTTGAAAATAATCCTTCCTCCAGAAAGCTTCTGATGCCCAACGACATAAACCGTGCTCAGACAAAAGTGGGAAGGACTGTGAGGAAAAAATTCCTTGGGAAAGCAATGACAATACGAATGATGGAATGGTTTGGGTTGGAAGAGATCGTTTCTTTCCAACCCCCTTCCACGGATGTTGATCAGAGAGAAAAACTGGGATCAATGAACACAATTATCAGGAATTTTAAACAGCACAGGACAGAACTGAACTCAGTGGTTTGGAATTTCCCTCATTTCCTGACAATGCAGGATGCAAACCAGCAGGCAGGTGTGGGATCAGCCTTGGGAATGAGGCCTCCACTCTCAAATCCATCAAACTGTCCCGTTGGGTAATAAAAGCTCAATTCCTCTCCTTCACTCCGAGCCATGAATCCGTCACGAAAATGTTCCGGTGTCCCCGAAACTCTGGGAAAATCCCCCACTTTATATAAAGATGCACCAACGTATTTGTCCCAAGACATTTTTCCACTCACAAAAACGTTGCTGCAAGACTTTCAAACCCCTTCCCACAGAAGTTTCAGCTGTTTCATCTTCCCGTAAAACGTCCTGTGGATTGATCCTGGACACAAGGATAAATAACTTTGGATTGAGACTGGAATTGGAATTATCCCAGCAACAAGTGTGGTTCTAATATTGCTCCTACTTTTGGAACCTCAACACCATTTTCATGTGGCATCATCACACGGATGTTTTCAGCAGCCAAGCCAGGAAAATGCCCTTCCCCAAACCCCCTCCCAGCCAAGGGATCCAAATAAAAATGGGAAAAAGGAGTGACAGACGCCTCGAGCTCCACACCTTGAACAGGGACAATTTCGTCCAAAGCACCCAACCTGTCCTAATCACCTTGAGCTCATTAATTTACAAAGCTTTGGCCCAACTCTCGGGGCATTTGGCAGATGATCAAGCTCTTAGTGGATGTGATTCAAACTAATCCACTAAAAGGCATTTAATTCCAGCGAGGAAATCAGGACTTTTCAATTATTACAAGTGCTAAAAAGTTTTGCTGCCAGGAGACTTTCAAGGTGATGGGGAGAAACAACGTCCAGCTCCATCCTTTGGGGTTTTCCACCTCAAAAAAAAACCCCCCAAACCCCATGGATGGGGGTTTTAGGAGGAGTTTTTCTGCCCCAAAGGTTTTTTTTTTTTTGCAAGGCCAAATCCCACCCCATGGTTCCCCCAGTCCCCTTTCACTGGAGACAAGGAAAAAAGCAACTGGGTCCAGCCTGTGGTGTTGCTTATTTTTTTCCCTTTTTCCTCTTTCAGATCCCATTTTCAGTACAATTTCCTAGGGAAAGGAGGATTTTGCTAAGTTTTACAGAACTTCCCACTTGGAGCCATCCTGGGTATTTGGCCAGGCTGGAGGTGAAGGTTGGGAAATCAATGAACATTCCATGGTGGGAATATCCTCCAGCTGCCTCAGCCAAGGAAACCCACCAGCACCTCACTAAACACCAAAAACACAACCCCAAAAATCCCAAAATCCAACAAAGAAAGAAGGAGATAAAACTTTTTAAGTGTCCCAATCGTGGAAAAAAAATCAAATTACAAACCAGGATAAGACCCAAAGCTGTAAAAAGCAGCTTCCTCAGACATGGGGCTCGTGCCATCCTTGGAGCCAGGAATGTTCCTGGGAATTTGCTGTTAAATTGGGTCATGATCAGGATTTTTATTTTGCCAGTTTTAGAAAGCCAAGGCCTTGTTGTCTGAGCACCAAACCAAACAACACCAGATAAAATATTTTAGTGTATATAAAACTCTAAGCAGGTAAATATTCATTCCTTTAACAACACTCTTGGTTGCCTCAATTAAAATTTGCTCCATAAAACCTTTCCACAGAAAAACATTCCTGAGGACAAAAATCACTGAAAAAACTTTTTCCCTTTTCCCACTTGAATATCAGAGCTAAACCCAAGGTAGAAGCTGTTTAAAACCTCTGTTATCTGGGAAAAAGGAAGAAAATAATGATATTAATTTTTGCAACATTGTAAACTCCCCCAGAAATGCTTTGTACTCTATTAAATGTTTAAATAGTGCATGGTTTTTTAGATAAAAGCTGCAAATAACTGAAAAACAGTGAAACTTCCACACTTAAACAGCAGCTGATAAAACAACTTTAAAACCTTCTCAATCCTTGAAGGCCAACTGACCAATACAGAGATATCAATATTTGTGCACATATTTTGTAGAGTTCTATGAGATGGATGTTTTATATGGACAAAATAGATATTTTATATGGATAAAAAAGACATTTTAGATGCATTTTTTGTGTATTTATCAATGGATGGACACACACTCATTGCCCAGCAGAGACAGGAGGGTAAAATGAGGACGACAAGCCCGCTTAACCTTCCCTTGGGAACGCGCGGAATCCACGACGTTGTCACTCCCCGCAACCCACTCCTCTTCCCTTCCTCCACGGATGCCCCAAAAAAACTCATCATCCACCAAATACCCTCCTTGGAACAAACCTCCACAAAATCCCAGTGGGTATCCCGAGGGTCCGAATTGGATATTTATGGAAGGCTCCCAATATTTGCGGACCCCGCGCTCACCCGCTCCTGCAGCGCCGGCGCCGCGCTCGCCGGCCCCTCGGATCCTCCTGGAGAGGAGCCTCTCCCAGGGCTGGAAGCTCCTTAAGAGCATGAAGACATCTCAGGAGATTTGAACTCCTAATATCTTGCAGACTGGCATCTGCTTCCCCGGCAGTTCAGCCCCAAATGTGCGTCTGGGAAGAAGGAGAGCCCTAAAAGCAGGCGGGATTTCGATGAAATCCAGCCCTGCACTGGTTTGGCTTTAGAATCTTGTTATATGAACACAAGAATCCCAGGAAAACAAATTCCCTTTGGCGGAATATCAAAGGTTGGGAAAGCCTGGCGGTGCACAAAAATGAAGGGCCCGGTAGGTGTAGAGAAAATAAAGGGTGCAAAAATAAATTCAGTATTATTAAGGATTTAAATACACATAATAACACAACAGAATAGGCCAAATCGGTCATAAAAACACAGTAAATGCAAAAAAAAAAATCTAAAAAAAAAAATCTCAAAGTTCAAATGGTCTGTTCTGTTTCGTATATTCAGATTTACCTTGTGTGGGGACACTCAAACAAATATCATTTATACAAATACACAAATCAAGCCCCTACTAAACCAATATTTGGGATGTGGAATTAAAATTTGGGATTCTGGCCAGGAAAGTCCACGAGACCCCATGACTTGAGCAGCAGATGCAGAGAGCGAGGTCTTGAGATGCTCACATTTCATCAAGGGCTCCCATTCTTCTGGGGGGGGACAAGAGCCATTGTTCCCTGTGCCACCAGGGATCCCTGGGGACACTGCTGATGCACATCTGCCCCAATTTATTTCATTAATAAATTTTAATAAGTGGGTTTATTTTAAAGCTTTTTAAGCGTTTTATTCAATTCCTCAAAAATAACCTGATGGAATTTGCTTCACTTGTTCAAAAATTTGTTGATGCGGAGCAACTGATAAATAAAAATATGTAAGAACTGGAGGAGAGAAATCCAGGAGTTTAAATAAAATATATTTTGGTTTGATTGTCGTTCTTCCAACCTCATTTTCAGTTGACTTTGTGGCTTGACTTCACCTTATCTTCCAGACACACAATGTTTAATCTAAAAATCCACGCTACAGCTGATTAAACTCCAAAAATGAGCTTGTCAAGCTCTTCCCTCCCCACCAGCCAGACCCAAAAATTCCTGATTTCCAGAACGGGAATGTGAATTTCGTGGCACAGAAGGACAATGAGCTGCGATCACCCCGACCGCACTCCAGGAGCAGAGCTGGGAAACCCTGGACTCACACTGAGAGGTGATTCCAGCTGGGAATCTCTGCCTGGATAAAGGAACAGTAACAGTGAAAGGAAACGGGGGCTGGAGTTAAAAATTTCCAATTATTTAGGGAGCAGAATGTAGCAGTGAATAAATTAATTAATTAATAAAGACTAAGAGCAGCTGTTCATAAAATTTCCTGAGAAAAGATATTTTTGAGGATTTTTTTTTTTTAATTGCCCATGGGCATTTAAAAATCACGTTTAATAAACTCAAAATTAGGCGAGATTAGGATTGTGCAGCCTTCAGCACTTGTGGATATAAACCCCCAGGAAAACCCCCTCCTTCTGGAAAACTTCCACTTCTCCAGAGTCATTTTATTCCCTGCACTACAAACCAACCCTGAATCCCAATAATTTCCTCTGTTAATTTGATTTTATACTTTTTTTTTTTTTTTAAGCACAGCACATCCCTTAACAGGGAAAGTCCCACCTCGGGAAAAAGCCCAGGAATTCTGCAACCTGCTTGATGCTGGAATATTTCCCTTCCCATTTTTCCAGCCAAACCCTTCCAGTATCCACAGGGATCATCCTGCTGTGAGTCAGAATTCCATGGCAGGAATTTATGTAATTCTATTAAAGGCACTTGTAGAGGAAGAGAATGATTAAAAAAAAACCCTCAAATTTAAGTAGAACGCATCCAGAATTTGATAAAATACAGGAATAATTGGCATTATGCAAACAGAAGACATGAAAGGAAAACCTGATAAAAGTTTAATTTTAAATGAGGTGAGTCCTCTCATCTTTTTCCTATCATATTCAGCAGTTTATATAGAATATTCAGCAGTTTACATAGAATATTCAGCAACTTATATAGAATATTTAGCAGTTTATATATAGAATATTTAATATAGAATATTTAGCAGTTTATATAGAATATTTAGCAGTTTATATGTAGAATATTTAATATAGAATATTTAGATATTTATATAGAATATTTAGCAGTTTATATATAGAATATTTAATATAGAATATTTAGATATTTATATAGAATATTTAGCTATTTATATAGAATATTTAGCAGTTTATATACAGAATATTTAATATAGAATATTTAGATATTTATATAGAATATTTAGCTATTTATGTAGAATATTTAGCAGTTTATATAGCATTATTAGCAGTTTAAATAGAATATTTAGCAGTTAATATGTAGAATATTTTCTATAGAATATTTAGATACTTATATAGATTATTTCGCAGTTTATGTATAGAATATTTAATATAGAATATTTAGCAGTTTATATAGAATATCTAGCAGTTTATACAGAATATTTAGCAATTTACACAGAATATTTAGCAACTCATCTAAAACTAGGAAGGCCCTGGAACAGCTTACTCAGGAATACACACCGATGGAGCAGCGGGACGGATATTTCATGCCATCATCCCAAATCCATCCCAACACTGAGGCTTCCACAAAGCTTTTCCTGAGTTTTCCAGCAAAGGCAATTCCTGGGAAGAGGCACAGCTCCTGCCGAGAGCATCTGCAGCATCCCTTGGGAGAGAGCCCCACTCTTAACTCGCTGCCCTGGCAGCCCGATAAATGGGAATATTGTGGATTCACAGGGAGCCACTGGAGAAGGGGCTGAGCTGGGATCACGTAGGCACAACGGGGCAATGAACAAACGGCCGTTTATACGGAATTTCCCCCCGTTTTAACACGTGCCGAGGGATAAACCGAGGGTTTATTGGGCGTGCAGATGTCAAAAGTAGATATTTGTGGGGTTAACAATGGTTTGTTGTCGGTGGGGAAGGAGTCCTGCCTCCAGACACACATCTCCACTGGAAAGCCTGCAGAATTTCCACAGCAGGTTGATAAAAACTCAGCCAGGGACAATGAAGCGGGCAGGGAAGAGCACAAATAGCGGCCCTGATGGAAAACGATGATTATTTCTGGGAACATATGGCTACGGAGGGATAAGGACACTGCTCCTCTCTGAGTAGGTCACACCGCGCCACAAAGAACGCAGAAAACTCACCGGGGGCAAAATGGATGTTTTACAGGAAAAAAAACTGAGGAATTATTCACTGTATGAGAAAAAAAATAGGGTTTCTGGTAAGCCTTGTTGTTCAAACTGCAAAAAAAAAACAATCATGGAATTCAAAATAATTTCCGAAAAGAGGTGGTATAATCGCGGGATATAAGTAATTTCCGAAAAGAGGTGGTGTAATCCTGAGATATATTTGTACTTTTGTTCTCCCTCTCCCATTACACCACAAGGAGGGATTGTCTGAGGTAAAAACCTCTCCGGAGTGGCAAAGAGCCACCAGAAATCCTACCTTGCCACCTCCTTTTTGTGTTCCCACCGAGCCAGGATCTCTTTCCAAAAGGCAGATCCCAATCAGCAGGGCAGACAGGGCACCTTTTACCCAGGGCCCACGTCAGCTGCCCCGGGGCTGAAATAACAATTTGTTTTCGAGCTAAATGAGCTCATTTTCATTGAACAGGTCTCGCTGAGCTTTGTGGAGCCACAGCAGCAGCACCAGCAGGTGATTCCAGCTCTTCCCAGAGTTTTCCATGGCCCAGCTCGGCCCTTGGATCATTGACCCCAAGGACGCGCTCTGCCCACTCCATCACATCCATGTGAGGAGAAAAATGGGGCAGGAAAAGGGAGGGGGGGTCAGAACTTCCTGCCCTCAGGTCCTAAAAGTCATCTGGAGGGATGTCCAGTTTTTAATTTAGTGTTTTGGTTTGGTTTTTTTGGTTTTTGGGGGCTTCTTTAGCATATTTTTTATCCATCCAGGCCGTGAGAAACAGGACTGATCAACAAATCATGGGATGCAACTTGGGTTTCCGTTGGAAAAGCCCAACGCTGCTGATGAGCGGAGCTGAAAGGCAATAATTTATTCGATTTCCAGGCTCCACTGTAATTGATCCTTCACTTTTACACCAGAGAGTGGCAGGAAATCAGCCTGGAGATCAGACACGCGAGCGCCAAGGAACGAAACCGGCGGATTGCTGACGCATAAATAAAGTTTTAGATTCGCAGGGAACAAATCTCCCACTGTACCACGGCCAGGGGGAACTTTTCAGGTGGTTTTATGTCAGTGCTGGCCTAAAAGAAAAAAGGGACTTTTCAGCTGGTTTTATGTCAGCACTGGCCTAAAAAAAATTCCATTGGGAATGGGAAGGGTCGGATTCCCTTCCTGCTGGCACCTCCTGGGGTTTTATGGAGGCAGTTAGACCCGAGGGCAAGCCTGGTTAAATCCTGTCCTTGGTCTTTAATGAGTGGATGCCGGGAATCATTTCATCCCAACGATCCTAATGAGCTGAATCATTTCGGGATCATTTGTCTCACCGAGGATTTGCTTTTAGCTCGTTCCGCTGCCGAGCAATCGCGGATCTGGTGGAGAAACCTCATCCCCACCCTGCGAGCTGGACCCCGCCAGCTCATCACTGACCGCAACCAAGTAAAAACATCCAAATTTGTGTTTTTCCTGTGCTGCTTCCGGCACGGGTTGCAAGGGGAAAGGCACAACCGAGTTTCCCCAGCAGGAAAATAAGGCCGGGCTCCGAAACTGGCGGGATTCCGTGAGGGATGCGGAGCCGGCCTGACCTCCTGGCACCACCAGCACCAGCTCAGAGCCAGCCAGCTCCTCCCAGCTCGGTGCAAAAACGGCTTTTCCGCTGCGATAAAAGCAAGGAAAAAATCCAGCAGAGGTTGTTCTAAAGGTGTGTTAACGGCCGTGCCCGGGATTTCCACCCATTTCCCACCGGGATTTCTGTTGGTTTACAGGAATTCCCACAGAACGAGCTCTCCAAAGCAAAATAATAATATTTTTTTATATAGACAATATATTTATCGGGCCAGTTATGCCCACTGGAAGTTCCCAATCCATCAACCCAGTGCGGTGTGAAAATTAATTTTAGTGATTTTTAAAAACTGAGCCACAACCTGAGCTCCTGACACTGGAAAAAATCCAGGAATACACCCCTGACAATGCGGATCACACACAACGGATATTCCTGCAGGGACTCCCATAATTTGGGTAGGTTTTCATACCTGCCCATGTCCATTGCCAAGGGAAAATTCCCAAAATATAAGAGAAATGATGCAGATATAGAAGACACTTATCCAGAATAAATAATTTTTATATAGACAATATATTTATCGGGCCAGTTATGCCCACTGGAAGTTCCCAATCCATCAACCCAGTGTGGCCTGAAAATTAATTTTAAAGTGATTTAAAAAACTGAGCCTGGAAAAATCAAGGAATACACCCCTGACAATGCGGATCACACACAACGGATATTCCTGCAGGGACTCCCATAATTTGGGTAGGTTTTCATACCTGCCCATGTCCATTGCCAAGGGAAAATTCCCAAAATATAAGAGAAATGATGCAGATATAGAAGAGAATGCTCACTGTATTGGCAAGTGATGTAACTGAGTGTTTAAGAATATAATTTAATAATTATTAAGAGATTGTTAATATTCCCTCCACTTCAGCAGGAAAGAGCACATACGCTGGCTACAACTGGAAGCACAATTATTTGGCTATGAAATTAATTTAGTTTTTAATTTAAATTAATCCAAAGCTAGGCTGGATGGGGCTCGGAGCAACCAGTGGAAGGCGTCCCTGCCTGTGGCAGGGGGTGGAATGGGATGAGCTTTAAGATCCATTCCAACCCAAAACATTCCACAATTTTTTTACAGAGTGATGTTTTTTTTTAATTAACAGGGAAAAGGAGCAGGAACCCCTTTAGCAGCAGCACCGTAATTCTTTGTCACTCCCAACAAATAGAATTAATTCCCTTTGCTTCCACTCGGAAAACTTGTGAAGAGCCACATTTCCATAAAGAGGCTCTCAGAAAAAAAAATTTAAAAAAATTAAAAATGAAGACAATCACAGACCCAGCCCCCTGCCAAACCTCGGGAGTGGGGCAGGACCAGCCCCGGGAGCGCCTCCAGAGCCAAAAAACACCCGGAGAACCCCCAAAAACCGGGAATTCGGGGCGAGAAGGGGGTGTTTGGAAGGGAAGGCGGGGTTCCGAACATGGGAGGATCCTGGAAAACCCTTCCAGCTCCCCCCGGGCTCATCCCGGGGCTGGTTCAGCTCCTGGAACGGAGCCAGGAGTCCCCAAATCCAGCTGGAATCACCGAGCCGGGGCTGAAGGGAGGGAAAAAGGGCATTTTCCCTTTAGCCCGACTCAGGCACGGGCTGTTCTGCTAAGCACGCGTCAACCAGAGTGACTTCCCGACTAAATAAAAATGGCTTTTTTCGCTGTAACAGTGGAGAAAATAATGGGGAAAACAATGGGGGAAACAGTGGGGAAAACAGTGGGGAAAACAATGGGGAAAACAGTGGGGAAAACAGTGGGGAAAACAGTGGGGAAAACAGTGGGAAAAACAATGGGGAAAAGGGGTGGAAAGAAGGGGTTTGAGGGTTTAAACAGAGACCGGGATGTACCTTGGCCGCACGGATTTTCCAGCTGCTGGCTCAGGGATTTTCCATCGCGCTGTCGGCGGCTGAGGCAGCCAGGGAGCCGGGATTGCGGGAGCCGGGAATGCGGGATCCAGGGATGCGGGAGCGGGGAATGCAGGACCCAGGGATGCGGGAGCCGGGAATGCGGGATCCAGGGATGCGGGATCCGGGAATGCGGGATCCAGGGATGCGGGAGCAGGCGGGACCGGCTCATGGAGCGGCTGTGCCCGCTCTCCTCTTCTGGGAAGGCGAGATTAGGATCTCCGGCGGGCAGGGAATTGTGCTGAGCTCCAGCTTTGCTCCGTGCTTCATTAAAACCGGGATGCTGCCTTGTTCCGGGTCGGTGCGTGCAGATCAAACCATCAGCGGCTTATCCTGCTCGTCTTGGTTCCAAAGGGAAAAAAATAATTTAAAAAAAAATAAAAAATAATTAAAAAAAAAAATTG
>WEKY01056915.1:5729-18593 GCA_013390045.1 Picathartes gymnocephalus | reverse complement strand
GCTTTTTTTAAACCATGACAAATCAATACGCTTATTCAGTGAAAATAAAGCACATTTTTACTTTTATTTCCTAATTCATTCTCCAACATTAAAAAAAAGAGACAACAAACTGTAACAATCTGAGTGTTTTAATTTACCATATTTTAGATCTAAGTTTTTGCATCTACTGCTTCTGAACAAGACTTATCTGAGTTTTTAGCAATCCAAACAGTTGATTATTTTCAGTTAAAAGATTGACTAGAGATGCAGAGATTGATAATTCCCTGAGTACAGGATGAATGTGGGAAAAGAATATATGGATAATAAACCTGATTTTCCATAGGAAATATATATATAATATCAAACCAGGTGAGAGGCTTGTTGACAAAGCTTATCTGGTTGCAGTATTTAGCAGAAAACAATGTGTGGTGTTCTGAAACACTACTCAGTTGAGCAGTCTTAAATTAGCCTATACTGGTCATGAATGGAGACTCTACTAATAACTGGAAATTGATTGCAAGTTTCTCTGTCTTACAAAACAGTTAAGATCACATTGGTGGGTAGTTTGTCATTATGTTGATACAACATCTGCTTGCATCCAATGCCTCAAAACTGTTTGCATGAAAAACCCTTGGATAGAGTCCATTTGTTCTCCAGTTCAAGTGGCACTACGCAGGAAAGCAATTCTACCATGTGCTGAGCAACGTCAGTTCCTATTAACTCCAGTCTAAGTGAAGAGGTGCAGCGCTTCTTAGGAGACGCAAGGTAGTGTCAGCACAGATTCTAAAGCTGAAATTCAGTTCTTTGTAGCAGCTCTGCACAAAGCCTGTGTATCATTTAAGTGCCACTTAATTCTTTATAATGGAGCTCAGAATGGATTTGAAGAAGCTGACAGGCTTTTTGCTCTCTTGTCTGCAGAGGGCTGAATTACACCCCTGGTGAGTATACATAGTAAAAAGGCAACTACACTGCCTCAGGAAATACACTATATTCCTTTGCTTCGACTAGTGTAGCTCATTTTCAATTACTGATGAAAATTCTTTGATATTATGTGATAAAAATTATTATACATTTTGCTCCCTTCCTATATTACACATTGAGCTTCACTCTCATACTGTGATATAATGTGCAAACTGAAAAGTGAAAATGCAAAAATAGATGTAGTCCTGCAGACAGGAATAGGCACTGTCTGTGAGGGCCTGTGTGTTGGTGAGGCTCCTGAAGCAAAGCGAGGAGTGGGTGGAGAAGCGGAATTAAGGAGACATGAAAAAAATCAGTAATGGGGAAGAGGTCCCGGCAGGAAGCAGGGTTGGGAGAGGGCATGGGGGCTGAGGGGACACAATTTTGATATTGATTAGCTTTAAACCATATGAGCTGACTAGCTTTTCACTGCAAAGAAGTTGTAATTCTCAAGACTTAAATGCATGAACTGGTCTACACATGGCACAGAAATGTTTTAGACTTTATGTTTTGGAAAATATTCTTGGTGTGTTTTAAATTTGTGTGGATGTAGCCAATACTCAGAGCAAGGATCCCATGGATTTGTGATAATACCAATAGCAACCAAGCAAACACTGAGAGTAATTCAGAGATACATTTTTTTAAATAAGATTACTTCAAGTCATGTTTCCAGGAAAACCTCCTAGCTGAGATTGTAAAGGCAATCTAGTGGATATTTCTGAGTTTAGCTTACTATTCAGTCTTTCAATTATTCTTCATATTGTTGAAACATTTATAGAAACATTTTCATATGTGAATTAAGAAAGATATACATGCAAGTAGGTCAGATTTGGTGTTAACATTTTATTGAGCTTTATCTGTTAAGCCTGTAACTGGATGCATGCCTTCACTGAGAAAGGATGAGGCTATTTGTTACAAAGGAGGGGTTAGTCTCAAAAACTGATATGATCCAGTTATCAGTAGAGCAGTACCTCTGGTGCCCTAGCAGAATCCAAATTTCTGTGTATTATGTGGTATAAAACCTAGCAGAGTTTCTTCAAAAAATTGTAGTTATGAATCATTTCACCATTGATTTATATATTGCCTAATGAACAGTGCAAATTCCTATGCAGACATTTAGGCGCTAAAGGTGTTTTTATAATTAAAATATTAATATGAATTTCAGATTAAGCTTCCACTGAAAGAAATCAGGTTTTATTATATTGCTAGAGCTTATCAACAATTATACCAGAGCTGAGGACACAAGTTGTTTTGTGTTAAAATGTTGGAAATGGTTTTATTAAAAGACTTTAAATTGCACTTCTATTTCTTGCCATGATCCAGTGGCATTGGGAATTCTATTCTTAAGTAGTTCCAGACAGAATAAATCAGGCTGAATCATGCGTTCAGGTGAACATAAAGCTGCAACTGCCACTGGGATAAATGCCTGGTTTTAGTCTCCTTAGACCCCAAGTTCATTTGGTACAGCATAAGCTCCTTGTACACTTACTTCACTAAGTATTTCTCCTGTAGTTTTCTTTTTGCCGAACTTACGATTATTGAAGGTGTGTTATGTGTATTGGTGTCACACATCAACATAGAGGAAGGCATGTTCTGTGTCTCTGTATGAGGAACAAGTTCTGGCCTTGAATCCTAGGACACTTAGGTATAAATTGAAATGGTGAAGCTTTCCTATAGTCCAGCCAAGAATTGGTGAGATGATCCCTGAAGAAACTGAGGGTCATTTTCTGCAGACTGCAAGCCTTACAGTCTTAGCAAAAGTTAGTTTGGGAGACCATACCTTGTTTAGCATGAGTATATGGCACCATGCAAATGAGTTTCTCTGTCGTGGGTTGAAAAGTCATTTTTCCCTGCAAGGAACTTGACAGTTTCCTTCAGGCCTGAGAGATCCAATTATCTGGCTAGTTCTAAGATGGACACTCTGTTTATCCACTTAAGAACCTGAATACACCTCTGTGATTCACATTTAAGAAAGGAGAAGCCTGGGAACCTCTCTCTTGCTTCCAGCTTCTGAACAGGTAACAGGGGGCCTGTGTGGCCCAGCAGGGCCAGCCTGGGCTGGGGCCAGGCCCGCTCGGTTGGGCCCTGCCTGTTCTGTGGAGCCGGGCTGGGCTGGGCTGGGCAAAGCCCACTCGGCCAGGTCAGGCACGGCTGAGATCCTGCCACAGCTGAATCCTGGCCTGGCTGCTGAGATCCTGCCACAGCTGAATCCTGGCCTGGCTGTGAGATCCTGACACAGCTGAATCCTGGCCTGGCTGTGAGATCCCGGCCACTCCTGCCTCCCCCTCTCCCCAAGAAAAGTTTGCAGCAGCTTTGGCCGCTGCCCAGCAGAGATCATGTGACCAACAACAGAGCCTGGGAGAGATACTAACTCTCTCAATGCACAGATGAAACTTACAGACATCAATCCTCTCTCAAGTAAGAGGAAAAGAAAGGGTGAGGACACATGAAGAGAACAACATGGAGACCCCGAGGTCAGTGAAGAAAGAGCCGAAGCCCAGAGGGAGGAGACAGAGGAGATGCTTTAAGCTGAAATTCTTTTGTAAGGCCATGGTGATAGACTATGCTATTAGACTGTTCCTTGTAACTCATAAATGCAGTTGAGGGGATGCAGTGTTCTAACTGCAGCCTGAGCAAAGGTGCCCGTGCTGAAGCAACCAGATATTGAAATGGCTGTGATCTAATGAGAAATTTGAACAGAAAATGATGAGGTACCTTGCCACAAAGATGGGAGAGATGAGAACCCTTGCCCTAGGAATAGAAGAAGAGAATTTTTGCTCCCAGAGATAGGAGAAGAGAACCTTGCCCCAGGGATAGAAGAAGAGCAACGAGAACCCTTGCTCCAGGGATAGGAGAAACCTCCCTTCCAGAGAGAGAGACAAGAAGACCCTTTACTTTTTCTAGTAGAACAGCTCATCCTTAAAATAGTACCCCAGTAAACAGAGATGTGCCCTCGAAAGCAGTTGCAGGAAGAACTGTGTGTCGAGGGAAGGGACTTTCACATTGCAAACAGATTGCCTTTCCGGATGGCTGATTCGCTCTGTGTTGAAGCCATGAGAGAACTGTTTTCTTGTGGAAAAGTCTCCATGGCATGGCAGGAGAGACTCCTCCCCCTAACTAAACTGAAGAAAGACTATTTTAGAGGTGGCAAACTGACTGAAAGTCTCAGGTTTTGTCTCTTTACATTGTTGGTGGGAAGGAAAAGATGAGGTGGGGGGAGGAGAAGAGTATGAAAGTTTCTTCTGATTCTTATTATTTTTCTTTTAGTTCTGTTAATAAAACTGTCTTTATACCTTTAAAGGTTTTGAGCCTGCTTTGCCGTTCTCCTAATCCTTATCTCACAGCAAAAAATGAGTAAATAAGTTTAGTGGGTGCACTGATGTTCTGCCAGAATGCTCAACCCACTACATTAAATTGGTGTCATGTGAGGATGGCAAACTGAAACCTACTGCATTAATTGGTGTTTCCACCCGGTTATTGAACCAAACCTACTACACTCTCTGTATATGTATTTTATGAGAAGTATCCTAAACACTCCACTCTACAATATTCTCTTAGTGAAGAGTGAAAGAATAACGGAATACCAAGTATTAGTAATATTGTCTGTTATTCTATGAGAAGGAACCCAGATACTATAAAGGTGAACTCAAAAGAAGTAATATTATAGTCCAGAAAGAAGTCTACAGGTATTAAAGCACCTTTTCTCTCTTCCTTGAGGAAAAAATTTCTCCTTACAATTCTTTTGCTTTTACTTTATTGCAGTCAGGGCTCTGTTGTTCCAAGACTACATGCTGTGTGTGACCTGTGGAATTTTTGCAGGACTGGCTTGCCAGAGACAAAAACATTAAGAGTAGACACAAAACACATATCACACCAGCTTTATGTTAGAAACCTTCCTAACTAGACCTCTTTTCCCTTGTAGTAATAGGCTTTATTTACAGTGTGAGAACTTCAGGATAAGGACTGTCTACTCCGGTTTGTAGAGAGTCTAACACAGTGGATCACAGCTGTGGGACACTGAAATGATTAGTTAGGATAGTTAGTCTTCAATTGTTAGCCCCCATAACAATGTTTCTTTGATTGGAAAGAGCATGAAGTTAGAAAAATAGCTAGTTTCTATATTCTTTTGATTTATAATAAAGCTGTCTTTTGGCTTTTTGTTGGTTTTTAAGTTTGAAATTAAATTTGTTGGCACAGCAGGTGTAAATAATTTTGTAAATTGCCTTAGGCTGTCTACATCATAAACTATTGCTGAATTATCAGATAATGAAAATAGACAACTCAAATGAGAAAGTGTTTAGAGATAAGTGAAATGTGAATTCTCCTTCCAATTATTTTTGGTTTTGTTTTTTCTTTTTCCTTTTCTGTTTCATAGCACGAATTATCAAAACAAAACAGTGGTGTGAAATGCTTCCATGTTTAGAAGGAGAAGGCTGTGATTTGCTAATCAATAAATCAGGCTGGACCTGCACACAACCAGGAGGACGGATAAAGACAACCACGGTAGGTCACTTCTCTGTTCTATACTTCTTCAATTTCTCATTCACTTTAGTTTATTGAAAAACAACCAGTGAGATTTTTAATTGTTTTTCAGCACTTTTATGTAAGTTTATTTCCTCATAAATAATCTGTGTGCCCAAGTGTGCATGCTGAAATACACATCAATGTTATCACAAAGTACAGCATTGGAAAAGATAACAAAGAATAATGTGTAATTCCCGTGGTTACTAAGAGTAGCTATTATAACCAAGGTTTTCTTATAAGACACCAGTGGTTTAACTAACATTTGTATCCAGCCTGAAGTCAGTATCTTACTGTTTCAACATACACAAACTTTCTTATGCTGTGGTAGTGTAAGGTGTAAAACTCAACTTGTAGTCTAACAAGGTAAAAATAAAGCTTTCACTGGGAGTTCTGAAGAAAATATTTTTGCAATTCCAGCTATACTGGAAAAACAAGTTGCACACATAACTCTTTAGTTTTCAGTGAGATCTACAGAAAATATAGCAAAATATCCCTTCTTGCAGCTTCCTTTGGCCCTGGTTTGTTGATAAATCCCTCAGCTCTCTGGTTAGGTGTCTTGGGGCATAAGCTTGTAGTGAAGCTGAAAGTATATACGACAGTAATGTTTTCTAGGGCCTATAATGTATCAAACAGTTTTCTAGAATATGTTCTCAAATGCCAGCAATTCTTTGACTTAAAAAATGGAAAAAAACTGAAGAGATATAATAGAGCAATTTTCTGATAGCTTGCTAGGCCTCTTGAAATTATTTCCCCTCCTTATAATCTTTTTTTAGATTTACAGGGAGCTTGAGTGTAATTTAAATAAGTGCAATTTCAAGAATATTTAGTCTTAAAAGTACTTATCAGTGAGGACTAAATTAATGCCCATCATGCTCTGCACAATTTCTCTGTCTGAGCAGGAGACAGACAGCAGTATAAAACCTTTTATTGTTTTAGAACGCCTGTTTTTAGAAAATGAACATGATTTTCACTTCTTTAAAAAAGGGAGATTCGATAATGCTTTATAAGATACCTACAAAACAAATGTTATGAATTGTGGTCATTGTTTTGATGCTTCTGTGTTTACCAGATATTCCTTATGGACAGGGTATAAAACTTAACTCATCTCTGAGGTCTTACTTAAATATAGTTTGCCTTTAGATCTTTTGCATTCAAGTTATGTAAATCTTTTGCATTCGAGTTATGTAAGAGTGACCAAAAAAAAAAAAGGGAGGGAAAAAGTTTTTTAAACATTAATGCCAGCTTTCAAGGGCAAGGAGATCTAATAACATTACTTTGTCATATTTGAAATATAGTCTTAAATCTTGTTACTTCAGGGGTATTTTCTGTATCTGAAGTAAACGGAAAACCCATGTACTATGACATATTGCCAGCTGTCATTTTAGTTCTTTATTTGATGTTTAATACTAATGGCATGACTGAGTAATGCAAAGTAAGCAGAGGATCTATTCTTCAGTTTCTGTCTTTAATGAAGTGATTCAGATATGCTTTCAGATCAAACATCAGAAGCCTGATTCTGAACTCTTACTTGTGTCTATAGCTCTTTAATGCTATTGACATGAATGGAATGACTCATGAATTTGATTAATGTAAATGAAACTGTAATCATGCCCCATCAGTAAAATTAAGACCACAGGAAGTGTAATATTGTAAAACAGACATTCCCCACACAGATACATCATTGTCATTGGTAAGGAAAGATTTTGCCAGAAAGACAACTGTAGAACAGCTCTGAGCATAAGCCCTCATCTAACATCAAGCAGTCTTCAACAGTTGGTATCACACATGCAGACACACAACAAACACACAGTACTTTTCAGTCAAGACAGACTAGCAACTCAGAATGCTTACAGAAGCTCTGAATGCAGAAGGGAGAGAGGGAAAAAAGACAAGAAGTAAAACAAATACAACACCCCACAATAAACTCTAGCCTATAATACAGTATTAATAACATGTTAAGAATTTAAAAAAAAAAAAATGTTCTTTAGCTACTTAGTTGAAGATTAAGCTTTGGACCGTCGTAGTAGATTTGGACACTGTGTTGCAAGATGACTCCATGAAAGGCATGACTGTGATTAAAAGACAAAAAAAAAAAAAAAAAATTCCAGCAGAAACACAAAGAGGCATTATTTACTGTGGCAATACTCTAAGAACAACAGCTGATAATGCAGTAATTTCTATTTCTGCTCCTAATCAACATCCATGAGTTGCCACACACAATCATGACATCATGGTATTCAAGTGTACTAGGAAGGATTTCTGGCTGGGAAGGGCCAGAAAAATGACCAGCATGTAGTATAGGGAAAAAAATGTCCAGACATATTGAATTAGTTACTGTACACTGTTCTAAAGCAGAAGTAATTTTTGACCATCTCCAGCAATGACCAGATTAGGTCCTTAATTTTTTAACTGTCAATTTTGTTAAAACACATTTATTAATCTAATATCGGCAGCCCTTTCCTGCTGATATAGCTTGCATCTTAAAGATATTTTTGGCAGAAGGTCTTGAGTTATCATACCGATAGTAGTTTGTATAGCAGAGATATCACTGTTTGGTAAGTGGTGGTAAATTGGTAAATGCTGACAATAATTTGTCACCCATACTAAAGTCAGAACAGTGATGAACTCTGATGGACTGAGACTAGCTGTTGTGATAATACCAGCTGTTCACATTGATTCCAGGAGGTTTCGTAGAAAGGCAGCTTTTTAAGCAGCATGTGGAAAGGTAGAACTTTTAGAGATCTTAGAGATGACATGAGCTCCCTTTTATGTGCGAATATGCTTTAGGACTCATAGTTAAATATGATTCTTACAAAAAAAAGGAAGAAATAGGATTTGTTTTCTGTAAATTAGTTAACCATTAGTATTTTTTCTATGAAAATTCCAAGCAAACAGCAAGTGAGTATATCCATTGCTGCAAAACAAAAGTGCAATTTCTGTAAAATGTTTAGAAAGGGCTACTGCTTTTTACTTTATACTTTGTGTCAAAATTGTTTACACATTCTATGCAGAGCCAGATTTTTCAACTGGCTGGCACTTTTTGTGATCACCTCTGGAAATAATGCAACCAAATCAGAATTCTCTCTTCACATGAGTAGCAGTGTTTTATATCCATTTTGTGCTCACTTTGCACAGCTATAAATGACTACACAAGGTGAAAGGCAAAGGAAAATCAGACTCAAAGAATACTGTAAATGGATTTGGATGTCACTTCTGCCCTGTTGTTCTTTCTACAAGGTGTGAATGAACCAAAGATTTTTCATCTGCTAAGAGGCTTTTAGAATTGAGGACCGACTAGGCTAACTGCCAATCTGTGTATTAAAAGGCTGACTGTCAATACAAGGAAACAATATGGCAACTTGTAAAAGAAGATAGCAAGAAAACACTACAAAATTGTTAGCAATTTTAACATACTAAGTACTTTCATATAACAAATGTCCTTTCACTTTAAAATCTCCTGCCTTAAATTTTTTTCTCCTTTTGCTGTTCTCATTACATTTTCAGTTATTTATTAAAAATTAAGCTATATGATTTTTTAAAAATATTTTGTAGTTTTAATAGTGCCAGAAATATGCCTCTTTTTTTAAAGAAGTTGCTGAAGGGTCTTTCCATTTTATATTTCAAGTGTAAAACTTGCTAGCTTATAGATGAGAAGATGCATGATGTATTGTTTTTACAGGGGAGATTAATTTTTAGCACCGAAGTGTATATATGTTGTCAATGATCCATCACTACCTAATTGTTACCTAATTAATTCCTTCTTCTACATAATGCGATTTCAAAGCATGGAGCTTAACAAAACATTCATGCACCGGTTCCTCAGTAGCTAACCTTTTAAACCTTTGCGATTTTACTGCTAAATTAGCTGAAGTGGGAAATTAAGGAATATGGAGAAGCTAAGAGAGAGCTCACAGTGGATAAAAGGTGTAATTACTCTGACATGGAGCTCAGTGCTTAGCTAGTAAAATTTACTAAAGATCTAGTTTCACCAAGGGACCTGACTTTCTTAATAGAGTTTACTTACACACAGAGCAACTTATCATTCCTCACCATTAATATAAATGACATGCTGGCTGGGTTGGAAAGGCAATTTGTTCCTTACCCTGAAAATATAATATGTATTTGTATTGGCTGTAATTTAAATCATAATTTTTTTCAGCAGAGCTTTATCATACATATATGTATGATAAAGGTAACTCAGATAAAATATCCTGGTTTGATTTTCAGCACTGACTTATAAGCAATGGGTTTTCACTCATACCATTACATTCAGGTAAAAAGAAATANTCTGTCCGTCTGCCTTCCTCACAGTCGCTGTTTCTGTATACACACATATACATATATATATATATACGTAAGATATTTGTAACATACTTGAGAATTTACTTTTTTTTAGACTGAAGATCAGCTGGAAATATCCTGAGGCCATGGTCTAGTGGTCTGAGCTTGGGAACTGGGAGCCAGAAACTCCTGAGCTCTAATCCCGGCTCTGACAGTGACTCCCTCTGTGGCCTTGGGTAAGTCACTGAACCTCTCTGCCTCAGTTTCCCCAGCAGTGAAAGTAAGATTAACAATTCTTAGCTCCATACATCAGTGAATTTGGGAGTCCTGACTTAACATTTTAAGAGGTTTAGAAATTCAGAATAACTTAGAAATAAAAATACTGTTATTTATAAATGTCCTTATTGGTAATATTCCTGTTGTTGTTAGGTATTCACATAACGCTGCTGTTCCTGTATTTAGCCTCACCTACATTCCAGCTCTGAGTGTTTCTAAATGTGCATTTCACATCTCCACAGCTCAGCTGATTTCATTTGGTTAAGCTGGTTTTGGAAGTATTTTGACATCCTGCCAGTTCTAGTTCTGTGTCATTCCAGGATACAATACCTACCAAAACAAGCTTTCAGGCAGCACCAGATTAGAGCAGTGGAATGTTGCATGCATGCCATGCCAGATTAAGTTTCACCCTTCCCCTTTGTCAGAAGTGGTCAACTTATGAAACAGATACAATAATACCAATTCTTTACCTGTCATAGCTGTGTGCTTCAGGGTCCACTCTATAGATCTGTCAGCAATTCATCTTCAGTTCCTTCACTGTCCTAATTGTAACAGGAACACTACATATGGACCAAGATTACAGAGGACACTTCTCAGCAGGGTGGTGTGTCCCCTCACTCCAATCCAAGTATTAGCTTTTAGAAACAAGAAGGAAATTAGGATCCTGAATTTTTCATGGTTTATAGTCAACTGTTGGGGAATGGGCATCTTTGGCTATATTTAACCTATGGGACTATCTTTGCTTCAAAGTCCATGAGCTTACACAATTGTGAGTCCCTATGTCTTCTCTATCTTTTTCTGTGTGTCCCTCTTCATAATGACTTGCCTGCCACTGTCTTGTGAGAGTTCTTAAGAGCAGCAGAAAGGGCTTTCACATACACTTTTGTGGTGAAAGAGATCATTAACTCTTTCGTGTCATGCTCAGATATACTCCCTCTTAATTTCTAGTTGGTTGTCTAGAAATCTGGTTTAAGAAAACCTCTGTCTTTATTGCTGCCAAGAATCATTCTTAAACCCAGCTGGCAGCCAGTTTTGTGAGCTCTGAGACCCTTGCTTCACCAAGCATTATGCATCACGAAGTCCTTTAAAACTAACTCAGGTCTCAGTAGTGTGCTTCTGAAATTGATATTTGATTAAGATTTTCCGAGACCACACCACATAACTGGATATTAGCCTGAAATAACTTTCATATGTTAAAACATTGATGTGTTCGACCTTTTATATATACATACCAAATTGAGAAAGGGTAGAACGTGAACACTTTCTGCAGAATATCTTTGACAGATATTGCTGAGATCAAAAAGTCATGATATCTGCGTCTGTGACTGTGCATGTGCACTGCCAGAACTAGGTTACTTTCTATTAACATCTCATTCTAATGTAACAGCATATATAGAGAGAGTCAATCCTATTCATTTTACAGTGTTTTAACAGAGCCTTTTAGTAATTTTGTATTAATTTGATGTTCTTCTCAGTAGTACTAACATAAATTATGAGAGAAAATACCAGTTCTTTACATGTTATAGCTATGTGTGTCAATGTCCACTTTAAAGATGCATTCTACAAGGCATAGATTCAAGCTGTTTATTTCCATGGCTTACAAGATATTTTAATGCTTTGACCCGTTTCCATTACTCTCATTGTTTAAAAAAGTTTTCATTTACAAATGGGTCATCATTGACAGTATTGGAACTAGATTCTTTTCTGTTAATTTCCAAGCAAAGTAGTGTGGGGGTTGGATGTCTTAATTCTCAGAATAGTTAAATATCACTTTTCTAATTCTTGTGTTAGAGAAGAATAGTAGCTTAAGACAATTTACAAGCAGAGTGGTAGGATGGCCTTTATGGCCCCATGTCTTAAGGACTACATGCACAGAGAAACCTAAACAGAAATAAAATCCTCATGAAACTGAAGCGTCTCATGAAGGGGCCGTGCTATTCCTTCAAAATACACAGGTTCTCTTGCATATTAGTAATGCTTCAATTAGTACAGTCTTTTCAAAGCTGTGGACTTCTTTGTCATTCCAATGTGTTGAAACCTGCACATTCTATTTTCCATTATCCTTATCAAAATACACTTCATCATGTCAAATAACTGATCTTAAGTCCTAAGCCAAAATGCTAGCAAAGATTTTGTGATTTTTGTAGACTTTAGGTTGAAAGGAGCTGTCAGATACTTAAAGAACCACCTTAGAGAGATTAGCCACCTTCCTCTGTTGTGAATGCTGAATACTGGTTCTATTGATGTTCAGTGATTCACACTGCCAGAAAAAAACCAAAACCTACACCAAAAATAACTTGTCGTAAAATGGTATGCTAAGTGAAATTATAATTCACTAACGTCTCAAATAAATCCTTGGAAGAAATTAGGAAAACTGAAGAACTTTTGTTCTTCACTTTTAGAACATATATTTTCAGATTGTAATGAAAAATTATAATATACTAATTTTTTTTGTATTTATACAGTTACAGAAAATATGAATGCCCACTTCTGTATGGGCTATTTCAAAGATATTGCAATTGGTGTGCAAATAAATAAACAGAATTTTTAGATAGATAAAACTTCTAGAGATATATTTTCTTTCAGGATGCATTTTACTTAACTCATATTCATACTGGATGTTCTAGAATTCAGTCCAATTTTACTATGCCTACTTAGGGACAAGCCAAGTTTAGATTCAGTGAGGTAAAACTAGTTTCTGATTAATGTTACAAACTATGTCTTTTCTTTGTTGTATAGCTTAATCTATATTTAAAAGCAGTTACTGCACTGTAAAATGAGCTACATTTTGATCTGTTTGATGTTTGAACTGTCACTTTCTGTAAATAAACAAAAGCTGTTTCT
>WEKY01056914.1:77411-130493 GCA_013390045.1 Picathartes gymnocephalus | reverse complement strand
TGCATTTATCCTTCAGTCCACGCTGTCTAGCTGTTTCCTTTCTTCCTCAATTTATGCCACTTAACCAAAACCTGCTCAAGAACAGTATTTTGTTGTCACTGCAGATACCGTGCGAAATAGCTGTAGCTGTGGGTGGAAAGCAGATGAAAAATGCTTTGGTATACATTAGTTATAACATGTTCAGGAAGTCTCTTCTATTCTCCATCCTGAATTGTGAATATGGGCATAGGCATTTAGAGGAAGGAAAGGTGTAATCTGCATCCTCTGGGGAGACTGGGGGCAGGGAGAGGCACAAGCTGACTATTACTGACAACTATGCATCTGGGCGGCAGCACAGTAGGAAATGGAAAGCAAACAATGGAAGTGACCAGGCGAGCAGATGGAGCCAAAAAGCTTGGGGGAAAAAAAATAATCAAGTGACAGCTGCATTAGTTGGCACACAGTTCCCAACGGTTGGCAAAGACACTGCACACGTACTTGTGAAGATGTGGCACAAAAGAAACCAAAGCAATATTGTCCAAGAGGCTACAGAGACCATTTTGTTAAATGTGTCAAAAAGGTAGGAAACAGTTGTGATTTTTATCCCAAGTCCAGATGAGAGAATTTCAGCAAGTTACTATCTTCCTTGTGCCTTATTTCTCCAGTTACATGAAATGAGGACCTCCTTTTTAAGGTGCTTAGAATACCTCTACAAATGTTTTGCCATCTTGCAGTCACTTGAGACTTTTTCTGTGCTTTTCTGACAAAGAAAATCCTATGTAGAGAAAATGTGACCTAGTGGTAAAACTGCTGAATACATTCTGAGGAGATTTGGTTTCCATGCTCAGGTTTGCCAGGAGCCTGAAGACAAACTTTCATCCTTTTCACTTGCAGAGCCTGTTTCACCATTTATAAAGTGATGTTTATTACATATACTTCCCTGAAAAAGGGCTTTGAATAGTGAAAGGTAAATAAAGGATAAAAAAATCTCATTACTTTATCAGCCCAACTTCTTCCTGCACATTCATTACAACAGTGTGAGACTGTTTTCCACATTTAAAACAGTCTCAGACTCCAATTTTTGCCCTCATGGTCCATCAACATGCCCACAGAACGCAAATAAGGTGTATTTATATAACCTTATATGTTTTCTAGGTTGCTTGATGCAATGGTATGTATGTACATTTCACAGTGAACTGCTTTATCTTAGCAACAAACAGGTGAAAGAGTGATTCTGTCACAGGCCTGCCCAGCAAGGTCAGCTACACTGAACTTAACCGTGATAGCAAGTTCCTGTGATATCCAGACTTGTATCTGTAGCAATGTAGCGTAGCTGTGCTTTGAACTCTGACAACTCTTGACTTTTTAAATTTAGCTTTTTGGAGCACGTCTCTTCCTCCTTCTTTTAACTTTTTCTACTCATCAACAGTTGAATGTGATGGTTATATGTTTGTTTTTCTTCTAGCATTTTCCCATCTCAGGAGGGCCTGATGACCAGGCTGACACCTATCCACAAACCACATACAGAGGAAAAAAAAAAAAAAAAAAATCANACAAGAAAAAAAAAAAAAAAAAAAAATCAAAACGTCATAAAGTCTGTATGTCAGGCTCAGTTAGACAACAAACAAAGAAAGACACACATGCATTATCAGAGCAAAATCTGAAGAGGGAGATTTAAACCAGCATTTCCTTCTCCTCACTACAGCATTGTAAGACAACAGGACAGAATAACAGAATGGATGATTACTCTAGGATATTAGCTCCTAGAGAAAGCTGTGTTTTAGTCCTGCTTTTTCCATATTGTTGTTAAATTTTTGAGAGAAACATGGAAATAACCAGGGAGCAGACTCTGGTGCTCGGGCATCTCTTTCCCAAACTCAGAGCAAAGTGTACTAAGCCTGCAAAATCATATTCCTTCTGCCTTTCTTTCCTTCTTATTCTTAATCACACAGTGGCCAACACACCACAACAGAGATGGAAAATGTCCCCACCAAAATGACTTCTCAGCTCTCTTCTAGAAAAGGGAGAGATGACCACTTACACCCTTGAAGGAACGAGTAGGAACTGAACCGGCCCTGAGCGCTCGAGCCATTCCCTTTCCCACAAAGGGTAAACACACTAACTACCACCATTAGGGAAAAAACCAAATTAATCCTGTTCATTTAGGCTCCCATCATTAGGGAATAGCTCTGTGCTCTGGACTGTGAGCCAGCATACAACAGCCTCAGTCTGTAGTATGAGACATTATTTTACAGTAGCTGCTTTATGTTTCTAAAATAAGGAGAAAATACCCCTCTGCACACCCTTCTTTCTCATGTGGGATCAAACATTTGGTAAGTATAGAAAAAGAACACCAGTAAGACAGCCACCCTTCATTCTTGCTAGGTCCTTCCCTCAGAGCAACTGCAGGCTTGGGAGAGGGGGAAGAGGAGGCAAAGGGGAACCAAAACAATGAGGCAGGCAGGTTCAAGAACTGCTGTACATCCCTTAGAGATGCCCAGGGGAAGAGAGCATTGAATTCTGCTGCTTTTTAGATGCTGAATGGCAGTACCTCAAGTAATGAAAAAAAGTCTTAAAAAATAATTTTAGAACAGTAGTTGCAAGCACACATAGTGAGTCTGTGTGTAAAAGAAAAGGTCATAACCTTTCATTAACTCAGATTCATCTGAATAGTTTTTAATATAGTGAACTCCTACTGACTCACCCCGAAGGCTAAGATCTTGCAATGCTTTTCCTCAAAGCAATTTTTTATTGTCAGCACCAAGTTGCTGATAAAAATGAGAGATTTTATATGTAAGTGCTGATACAACCCCAACTACAGAGTCCTGTGCAGCATACTGGCATAGCTATAATTAAAAAGACAGCCTACATCAAGTAAAAAGCTTTACCACAAACCTTTTTTAGTGGATCAATACAATATCATCAGTGACATCTCAACAGGGATGATAAAGGAAAAAGAGACTTCTTATGGAATTGAGAAAAATTATATGCATTTATTGAAAAAAATTTTTTTGAACTCTGTGGACAAGTTGTTAAACTGACAGTCTAATTCTAATATTAAAATACATACAGCATAACATACCAATATGTGAGATGTTTGTTTCTCTGTCTTGCACTACAGTGTAACTGCAAAGGTATTTAAGGTAACAGATGCAACACCACTAAAACTGGAAAAAAAACCCAGTACTGAGGAAACAATTGTTTAAAAGCTTCAGAACAGAAACTTTAACAAAATGTACAAGAAACAAAGTCTTTGCAATTACTTCCAAAATAATGAGCACACCATAGCATTCAGCTTATAAGGATGCAAGATATTTTCAGGCAATGGAAAGTGTTGCAAGAATGGCCAGAACAGTTCATACTGCATGAGCTTTATTTTTGATATGTCCCTGAACACCATCTTCCAAGGCTGAGTGTCAACAAGTTCTAAGTCATGGCACAGAGTCACAAAAAGTAAAGTCTGCTACTTAGAAAAACAAATATTCATAGGAACCAGTAAGTAAGAAGTTTCTTGGAGGGCCTTTCAAAGCAGCCAAGCCAAGCACACAAATTCAGTTTTGCTCCAGTGATATTATTGCTCAAGAACCTGAAGCTCGCTGTTGCTGTGATGACATTTCCCTCTCTATGGCTCATTGCTCTCTTGTGGAATTTAATGAGTAAGTGCAACCATGGAGAAGGAGGGAACTGGGGGGAGAGTTACTAAGATTTTATATGAAAAGTTGGTTTGACCAAAATTGACAGTACTTAATTTGAACCCCAGAATATCATAGTCCTTAATACTATTAACAGGATTCTGTGTGTTGTAGCACTTGTAATAGCATTTCTAAGAAAGTGATTGTACTCAAATCAAAACTTGCAATGTCAGCCCGTTGGGATGAAGAAAAACTCTACCATTCTGGTCAACCATCCCAATTATAACTTTTGGGAAATCTCATTTATTTCTGAAATTGATCTTTTTTTTCTAAATTCTGCTTTGAACAAGAGGATATTGCAATGGTTTTGCTCTCTCTTACATTGCTGTTCTTCTGATAATGACAATATTGACACCAGTAATAGCATTTGACCACAAAATGTTACAGTTTGCTAGGTTGTCATCATTTTTCCTGTTTTGCCAACAAATTATGCACTGCTCGTAAGAAAAGAAAAAACTAAGGCAAATAAAGAAATCACTTCAGCTTGATAAAGACCCAGGAAAATTGAAATACTATTATGGAATCTTTAAAGAGTAAATAGATGACAATGCAGGCAAGTGCTGGATTAGGGCTTTGTGGGCAGAACAGTCTGAATCAAAAGAATGAGCTAAGTACAACTTAGCTCTGAATGCTGAATACTGTTACTGAACCTTGATCTTGGGGTTACAGCATGGGTAGAATCCTGTGCTGTGCTATGCAGATGGTCATACTAGATAACCATAGTATTTCCTCTAACCTTAAAAATCTATACGTCCTTTTTCCCCTGGCTCAGTTCCTTGGCATAGTCTGCCATCTCCCACTCACAGAAGGCTTCCTCCCTCTTGGTGCTATGTTCTTACCGCCATCTCCATATTCAAATACCACCACGGAAGGTTCTCTGCCCAATTATTCAGAAGAAGTCTGTTGCTATTTAAACTTATTCTTTGGAGTATTCAAAGGCCATTTTACCATCTCCACCCTTCTGATTTACAGCAGGTCTTCTTTTCTGAACGTGTAACATCACACACCTCCAGAGTCTCCCCCTTATGTCTGCAAGACTCCTTCACTGTTAAGCTGCTAGCAGAGAGAACAGCCCACCTGTGCTGAGAAGGACCAGTTTAAAACAAACAAACAAAAAATTCCACCCCACAAATCATAAAAATCATAGGCCATAATACTTTGAAATTCAGCAGTCTTCTCTCTCCAGTTACAATAACTGCACTAACCTCTTAACACATGAAGTGGCCATAAGATGGCACAACCAAATAAGCTGCAAAAAAGACGTATCTGCTTGCCTAGATGAAATACTTCATGACTTGTTCCTTGTTTTTGCTGTCTATACACAAAATAGGGAAAGTAGGTATCTCCACAAGAAACAGGAACTTTCAGTCTTCAGCATCTGTACAACACAACATTTAAAGATGAAAATCTATTTACAAGAAGAATTAACTTTAAATTTATTAAAGGTTTTGACCTTAAAAGACCTAACTGTTCTTTTTTTTTTCTTGGATGTATCTAGACTGATATTTTCAATCTACTAAAAGAATATTTGAAAACTTAAAAATTTTTATTTTTGGGGTTTTTTTAAACATTATTCTTAGCAGAGCTAAATTTAACCATGTGAGAGTTACCAGATTCCCTTTAGATACATTAGAATTGCTACCTAAAATGCACAATTATGATCACAAATTATATTTCTTAGAGAATGAAGTCTGACATTCAGATCCCGTAATAAATTTCTACTGAAACCAATTTGGAAGGCAGTATGAAACAAACAAGAAAACACAAATCCCAACTACAACACTTGTGCATGTGTATAAATGCACTCACATTGCATGTTATCTGCAGAAATAAAACAAAATCTGTGATTAGCAGCTGTGCAAGATTCATACATACATAATAAAAAAAGTGGCTTACAGTGAGGTTTTCCACCTTCCAATAAAACACTTGCCTGTTTCTACTTCCTTATAACTTACTGCTTCTCCCCTTAGTATCCAATTTTTAGCATTCTCAAGTCTTCATTCAACTTCACGCACTGCTCCTTTTTTTTAATATTCCTTCTCCACTATTGGTACTTTCCCAGTTTAAGATGAGAGTTTTACATGCAAGAATACAGACAGCTATAGTCTTATAAAATAGGCATGTACTCTTTTAAACTAAGTATGTCGGACAAATTTTGAACTGCAAGATACATCATGTATCAATATTCATGGTCCTGTTATTTTACTCTGGATTTTATTCAACTTAGGTTTAGGTGAGACCCTAAAGCAATCTGCAATTGCCAGCAACCTAGTATTTGTTCCTACTGAAATCACTTAAGAGTGGAAGGGGGGAAGCTATTAATTAATCTGGTCAATTCCTCATTAAGTAATTGCATGCATAAGCCTTCAACTGATCTGGAAGGTCAGCCAGAGTGAGAAAACCAGTTTAGAAGATCATTATCTTTTGTCTGTGGCTACACAGGTGTTCAAAAATAGCAACACTTCTTGACTATGTTTTTGGAAGGAGATCAGTAAATGAAAATTTGGGGTTTCTTCTATTGTGAATGCTTGTTACCCATCAGTAACAGTTCTGGGTCCCAGAGAAGCTCGTATGGTTATGCAGAACAGCACATGCACACAAAAATCTAGTACTATGTATTTCAGGAAAATCAAATTAAAGTAGACTGCCGAAAAACCTTTCAGGAGACATCATTTTGTCAAATATTTCTCTGGGAAACACCTCCAAGAGTTCTGTTAAAACAGGTAAAAAACAAGAAGCATCAATTTTTATAAAATTGATATAATTCTCTCAATCCTTTTTTTTTTTTTTTTTTTTTGNNTTTTTTTTTTTGGGGTGGTTTTGATTTTATTTGTTTTCAATAAAGGCATCTAATTTGTTGGAAGACTCCTTTCTTTTGCTGACACTTTGGGAGACACTTTAAACATACAATACTTTAAGTCTACAATATCATCTCACTAAACAGTGTGCACAATTAAACCAATTTTGGCAAATGTTGAGAACTAATTACCAAGGTTAATTTTCAACTGTGAATGTACCATTTAAGATAAAGCCAGTTTCTTTGTGATTTTAATATATCATTTTACTATAATGTTTACCTTGATGTTTCACATCTTTAAAGTCTCATTCTCATGACAATTTCTCTAGAAAACAAATCCTATTCAGGACTATTGTAGTGGCTACCATTACAAATACCTTCTGGCTGAATAGTAAGACAGAAACACTCATTTTAAATCTGGCAAAGTGCTGGGTTTTGTTATTTAAGCACCAAAGCTGCAAGAGGTGCCAGGACCTAAAATAACAGTGCTGCTGCACATAAGGACCAGCTGTCCCATCCACCCAGGATGTGACTGTGGGGCAGGATCCGGGAGGAAACACAGGGGACACAGCGGGTGGCCACGGGCAGGGACACCTTGGACTCTGTTATCCAAGAGTCACCAACATGCACTGGAGGCATTTTGGTGAGTCTCCAGTTGAACTCTTAAACTGCTAAATACAATTTCAACACTTCTGATGCTACTATTCAATTAGCTCTGTTACTCCTTCTGCTCCATTAGTGTAACAGTACCTGCAGCACATATTTATTCACTGCCATTTCAGAAACATATCACTCTCCACAGGAGTTTCCCTGCCCTACAGTTTCACACAGTTGTATATTTTCAAGTGCAAGTTTGCACACAAAACGCTATTTTACAAAAAACTTATTTTCTGCCTTCTCTGAAAAAATGTAATTCTTTTCAGCTACTCTTGTCACAGACTCAAAAAGATTTTTCTCTTGAACTTCAGAACTGAATCCACTAGCTCTTTATAATCATGTTTAGAATTCAAAACACGGCACATCACATCATCTTTCTTCCAAATACTTTTATGATACACAACATTATGGTAACAAAATTCCCATGTAGTATAAACTAACCTTGAAAATTATGTATAAAAATAAAAGCAAAGTAAAAGCAATCTATTCAAGCTTATTTTTCTCATCAAGTTAACTTCTTTAAATGGAAGTGATTTTTAATTATGCTCTCTCTTAAGCTAATAGCTATGTTTCCCACTGCCTGTTAAGGCAATTTAAAACAAATAGCTGAAACACTGTGAGAATGTTGCCTTCACATGCACCTTTTTAAAAGTCAAATCACTGAACTCAAAAATCACTAAGTAGATCCTACAACCGGAGCTCACTGAAGTGCTACCCCTAACACCATCAACACCTTTGAACACTACTACTCCTCAGGTTCAAAACACACCCTTGGGTTCATTCTGCTACTCCAACACAATGACCAGTTCTTTTAGACTGAAAAAACATATTTTTACACCCGAGAAATAGGAATCTGAGTGTGTAAGGATAGGAATTATATTTGTAATCCGGTGAGATAGAAACCTGTTTCTGCAAAGGGACTCATGCTCATTCTCAATGTTGGAAAAAAACCAAAACAAAACAAACACAAAAAACCCCATAAATATAAACCCAAATCAAACAGCCAAGAAGAATATGAATGTCAAGCCATACACAACAGGGGCAAGCATGGGAATAGCAGTATATTGTCATTATAAATAAATATATGTAATAGAATAAATGAGTGAGATTCAATTTTCTTTTAGTTACCTTCACTGAGGTAGAAATGGAAAACAAAACTAAAATCAATTGCTTTAAATCATACATTTCTTGCTCACTGTTTTTTATCAAGTGAGAATTGGCTGAAGGAACTTTCCAGTTTTGTTTAATTATAATCAGGTTCAACAACTTCTAATCCAGCCACCTTGATTTACTTCAGGCCACTGAAATCACTGTACATATGAGAGCAGAGAAATTGTTTCATGTTTGATCCTAGCTATCAGTTATTCAACCTCCTACTGTACACTGCATACTGATGTCCTCCAGCCAAAGCAAGTGTCATCCTCTATACTTTAGTCTACTGAAGTTATGTTTTGACTGTTTCTTACTTCAAGGTCCCTGCGAGACTTTTCTACTTCCTGATGTAATATTTTTCCCATCAGTTTTCACTCCAAAATGGGCACAAAAACAATGAAAAGCTATTTAATACCTCAATGAGGGTTTTTTTTGTATTTAAGTTTTTGTTATTATATGATATGGCACATACCAGCAAACTCATAAGGGCATGTTCATTCTTTCACAATAATGGATAAAGACTTACGACTTTTTTTAAAGTGAAATAACTAGATACAAACTATTAATAATCACTGTAACACACTTTGTACTTAAAATATTCTCCAGTTAATCTGCAGATGAATGGTGTACAATGTATCTTAAAAGCTCTTGGAATTTAACAACATTTCATTAGCCTAAAACAGATTGATTCAAAAAGTAGATCCAATTAAGCTCCTCAATTTAATTCACTGGATCACAGCTCCTAATGGCTTTTTCTACAGTAAAATCCATATTCTGATACGGAACGGTTTTTGTTTAGTTCAGTTTGGTTTGTTTTCTAATTAGATCCAGATTTCCACTTCCAAACCGTAACATATTAACAGAAAAAAATCCCCATCATTTCATAGCGACCCATAAAGAACTGTTCTATACTCTCCTCCAGGCAAAAACTTGGACTACGCTTAGCATGGACCAAACTCTCAGAGAATGCATAAAGTATATGTGTTAATGTATTCTAAGTGCCCATCAGGAAAGAGGATAGGCTGACAAATGAGATGTTACATCTTTGAGCATCTAGCAGCTTCAGAGCAACTCAAAGCTGCAATCAAAACATCCATTAGAGTGCTCCACCTTTCAGAACAAGCAAGCAAGTGGTTGTCAGTGCATCCAGTAAATCACCTGATCCTATTACAAAATCAATTACTGCAGCACATTTCTATTGCTACACAACCTGATAATGGCAAAATGATATTGGATAGCTACTCAAGGTCAAGAAAACTGCCAAAAAGATCTGAAATTTGTCTTTTTATCATGTAAATCCAAATTATACAGCACCTTTTTAATGGTATACTTAAAATTAAAAATATAATTACCTTTTTCGGCTGATTGAGACATTCAATAGATAGTCTCTGCAACTGCTCTGATGTATGACTGCAAGATAGAAGATTGGAGCAGCAGGTCGAACAGCCCAGCCTCTTCATTAAAGAAGAAATAATGCTGCAGCCACAGCCACACATTGACTTGCTCATCAGATGAGTTTATTCTTAAAAAAATTAGGACCAGTACTGTCCCATAAACACTCAAAATTGGCCAGCTGCCTCATTCTGCAGCTCCCTGGCTGAAATTAAGACTGCTAAACAGAAAGGCAAGAAAAAAAAAGGAAAAAAAAAAAAAAAAAAGAAAGAACGTTTCTCAAAAAAAAGTCAGCCAGTCTCATCAGCAAGTAATACTTCGCATTTAAAAAACAGGTACTCCTCTTTGCAAAGTAAGCTGCTTCAAAAAGACAGACAGCTGTCTAACAGAGGAGCAAATTCAGGGATGGCAGTCTCTCCAAACTGCTCGCTGACTACTCCTTTGCTGGCTGCTGTCACTTGCAGTCTGTTTTGCCCTCCCCGGCAGCACAGCCTACCCAGCCTGGGCCGTGGCCAGAGGAGGCTGTGCCAGCCCAGTGCCTTGTGCCCCACCCCGCGCAGCCCCACGCGCTTGGGCACGGCACGGAGCAGGTGCCTGCTGCCTGCACACCTTTGGGGCTGCCAACCTGCTGAAACGCCTCTGCTAGAAAAGGACCTGCCAGCTACACGGGGGAATGACGACATTTGACTGCTACACTCTCAGACTGACTACCTGAAGCATCTGGGAAATGGGGAAAAAGTCTTCTTGGGACGTCAGAATGCATGAGAAAAATGCTACCCAGGTCTAGCAGGTCCTGAAATAAGAATGGCTGCTACAAAGCTACGAGAGTGAGAACAGCATCAGGAAAAGCCAACACAAATTTAAACCTGGGAAGAAAGAAGCATGAAAGGATTTGTTGTAGACTGTCCAAAGGTACCACAACCAAATCTCAAAGCAAGTTAGAGGCAGATCATATAGGCAGCTTTAACAAAGTCTTCAAGGAGCTCTTTGCTCTGAGAAAAACAAAAAATGCAAAACTAATTCAAATGAGCAGTGAGATAGGTCTCCTAAACCCTTAAAAAGAAATATACGCTGCTCAAAATACAACATTGAATATCCCCCCCCCCCAATTTAACACACAAAATAACTTACTGCTGGAAACATGTTCTTGTTTGCAAGAGATAATGATGCAGTAACTATATACTTTTGCCTTCTCATAGGAAAAAAAATGCAAATAATATTGCTAAAAGCTTGCTTTAATTGGTTTAAGATGGTATGGTATGCAATACTATCCCTGAAAGTAGAAGGTCTCATGTTAACACAACTGCTTAACCTGATTACAGGATAATCTGACTTGAAATAATTGTCACTTACATTTATAGAGCTATCAGTACTTGTTCAATAGCATCCTTTTTAGCAAAAGGTTAAGAAAAATACAAGTGATGTGAAAGCAGCTGAAAAAAACTTCTCGGTTTCACAATGCATTGAAACCTTAATTTCCCTCCTGCTCTCTCCCCTCCCCTTTTATTCTCTCTCTCTTCCTCCCTCCCTTTCCTTGGTTTAAAGCTGAACTGAGCCTCTCCCTTCACCTTGCTCTGCCCTTTTTACATTTATGTTCCTTTAAATCGATTTCCAGTAGTATCTAGCATGCACAACAAATTGAACAGTAAAAAATAAAACCCTTCCATAGATAAAGACTACAGATGCAAACAAGCAAAATAATGCAGTAACCTTTTACTCGCCTGCTGGAGGTACTGTCTGCTGCATAGAATTTTAAATCCTCATCTGCAGATGCAATTGAGCTGGCATTGCCAAGGACTTTGCTCTTCCCGTGCTGATTCTACATGGCTATTCATCGAAAGAGCACATTATATAGAACATTTAAAGTAATATCAGGTGAAATTACTTAAATGTCTTGAAGGAACCAACTTCCAAAAAAGCAGCTGTAGCTCTGACTAGCCAGATTTCAGAGATATCTCAGACACATTACTGAAGAAAGTCTTATTGCTGATGCATGCTTGCCAGCAATGTGCAGGATGTGGAAGCAGAGAGAGCTAATGAAAAAAATTAATACAAAGATTTAAAGTGCAAGGATCATGCTCCAATGCTTAACATTTCGCATGTCCTGCATACCACAAAAATCTCTTTACAGAAGCATCTATTGTTTATAGGGCTAAGAAAACGTTGAAAGCAGCCCTCATACCCCTTGCTTCAAATCCTGGTCTCTCAGTAGACCACAGATCAGTTCTTACACAAGTGTTCCTACTGTACCTGTATTTCTGATATATGGACTAGCCTTTTCCTTTGGCAGCATGCAGTTAAGGATTACACAGACATACCTCTTAACAAGAAACAGACTAAAGGAAAGCATCAATATTTGGGATAATGGTTTTAAGCTTAATAGGGTTAGGAAGTACAAGGGTACATCACTAGAATTTGTATTACTCAGGGTAGAGATGAAGCGCCAGCAGGGCAGCCTGCTATTTATTATTTATGAATCCTTCCCCTCCTCAAGTCAGCTTCCTTAATGTACTATTGATCCACTGGTGCATGCAGATAGAGCCAGTGACTGACAGCCATGGCTTCATAGAAGAAGTATCTGCAACATAAATTAGTATTTTTAAGAACATCAAAGCAATTTTACTGTGGGGAGGGGCGGGGGGCAGGGGGAGAGAGGGAAGAGGGACAGGTTCTATCTGTGGACAGCAGAATTGAAGTCCTACTCATAGTGACATAGTTAATGGAAGAACAAACTTTTTTCTCCTCATCAAAAACATCCTATACTGCCACGTAAAATATGAAGACAGATCTGCTTAAATTTTGCATTGGTGTTACCCCTATATTTTATTTTTCTTGTGCCTGATCAGCAAAACTTTCAATAATACTTATGTTTCACCTGAAATTAAAACTGCTTGCTATGAATCTTTTTCTTACATCTCTGTTTCTAACTGAAGTATTTAAATGTATCATGTTGTCCATAATACTCATTGACAGGACAGTCATGAACACATCCTTAAAACTGTGGTTACCTTTCAGGATAGCAGCAATTTTGATCATATCTTAGCTCTCATGACTTCCACAAACTTGGTCAAATCCAAACTTTAAAACAGAGCAGGGTTATTTACTGTTTTGAAGAAACACTTATCAAGCTAATAAAGCTTTCTTCATCACAAGCCACAGACTGTTTCTCTTCTAAAAAACAAAAAAAAAGAATGCAGGGGAGATATGATTTTATGCTAAACTAAGGCCATGCTCTCCTGTATGCAAAATCTCAATAGGCAGGCAGCCAGACATGTTCTTAAGCACCGATGAAATATCACTTGGACACAGAGTGGAAAAGACAGCATACTACGGAAAGTGTAAGTACCAAATAAAAAAAAGTGCAAAATAAATATACATATAGAAACAATATATAAATTATGAAATACAATTACTGAACAAATAAGTAGATACAACTTTGAACTGGTGGAAAGTAGCCTGTGATTAGTAATAAAAAATTAGGATAAAATCACTATACTATATACAAGACATTGTAAAGTTTAAATGTCTAAACTTATTGCAAAGTTCTAAACATACAACACACCTGATACACAGTAAAATGCTCAACCTGAAAAAAGCCAATTTATTGGGTTTATTTGATACATATTCAGAAAAAAGCAAGGCAATGCAAGAGAAGCTACACCTTCAGTGGGTTTATAAGGATGGAAGATACTTTTCACAACAGCCAAATGAGTTTTAAGGCAACTCTCCAAAATATAGTTGGAAGCACCAGAGACCCTGGATCTTGCCACACGACATGGCCAGCTCCCTTGTTCTGTCTGCTGAAAGTTCCATTGCCTTGGAAATTAAATCAAACATGCTCAGCAACCCTCCTTCCAAGCCTGGCTATGAAAAGGGTTGGCTGACTGTTTCCTTCAAGTGAATGAATCTTCCCAAATTGCTGCTTTAAAAAAAAAAAAAAAAGCTGTTTTCAATACATACCTAACTTTTAATACAGTCAGAATATATTTGTTTCTGCACAGCAAAAATTACCACAAGATCACAATGTAGGCATCTTGAAAGGGAGATGACAGCAATCTGAATGAAGTTTTACAAATCTAATTAAGATAATAGAAGAACTTGTAGCATAATAAACTCAACCTAAGCTATATTTTTCTTCATAATCCAAAAGCTGCTTTATTGGTACATAGAAAAAGAACTAAGACTCCTTTCATACACTAGTACAATAAGTATATAGGTAAAAGATAAAATAGCTTCTAATTGACGGTTTGCTCCTTGAAATAAAAACGTTGAAATCCTACATTGAGAGAAGCAGCAAATTGCTTTAAAAATTGCATCATCTGCTGAGCTCTCAAGATTGCAACTTAAAGATCTGAAAATGGTCTTTAGGTATTTGAGTTCTCATGTCAGAGATAATAAAATAAATCAGAAATTTACAAAACACCATCACAACAGAGGAGTACACTGCCCCTGCTACAGACAGATTTCAAAGCAGTTATAGGAAGGATATAAGAAGGCATGTCCAACTTCACCCAAGACACAATGTAACAGAAGTGGCAGTTTTCAGATTCATCAGCTTTTCTCAAGGCCCCTTCCTTCTTTTTGGGGTGGGGAGATGTGAATGGGTAACCAAACTTAGGCTCATTCGTTCCCCTCTTGCACAAGAGGAATCACAAAAAAAAAGAAAAAAAAAAACAAAAGGCACTGAAAAAGACAACTTTTTGTTCCAAAACTGCAATTTGACCAAGCTTATGCAGGACAAACACTGGCTGCACCTGCTAAGATCCCCATCTCATACCTGACTTCCTTTGTTGATGACAAGTTTTCTTTACAAAGTCTTCCTCGCTCCATGTGTTCCATTGCCTTTACTGTAGGCAAGCAAGGAAACAAGCAAGAGAAAAACCCAAAACCAAAACAAACCCCACAACATCACCAACATTTCTTTAACCATGACTGAGTGATTCCTCCAGCCCCTGGTCTTGCCTCTCTAGGTAACTTCCTTATACTTTGCTTTCCGGAGGAATTATACTTACCTTTTCACTTGGTCTCACTACCTAAGTAAAAAAAAAAAAAATCACAGCCCTTTAAGAAAAAGTCCTTTCTACTATCTTCCAGCTATGTGAGACAATAAAAGGATTAGCTCACACAGTGAGTACAGTCTAATGAGGGCAATCAGTGCAGGGCTTGTGAGGATGTCTCCTGAGAGAGCAGGAGATGATCCAGTGGCAGATTTCTGAATGCCTTTTCTAGTGGGCTTAAGAACAACAGAATTCATAATTTGGCTTGGGAGCTAAAATTACTTAGGTTGAGTGGTGCTGTTGATAAACATGTGGTTCCTGGCATTAGATAGGAAGCCTACACTTGAGTCATGAACACAGGCAGCAGCTACCGCTTGCACCCAATTAGTTATGGAGCTCTTACAGCTAAATACTGTGACATCTGCACAGGAGATGTTCCTCTCCTCCAGGAATGGACTTACAGCTCTATTGAGTAGTCTCTACTTTCCGTTCTCTTCTTGCCGCTTCCACAAAATCTACACGTAAAAAGAGTTTTCTACACAGCACTGGAAACAGCTGGAGATTATAAACTAAATGAATATAAAAACCTCAGCAATCCTTCAAATAAAGAATAAATTCAAACTACCATATATTACCTGTGGATATTCAGTATACTGAAAATATTACATCATAAATATTAAAAGTCATTGAACATATCGACATGTGCCTGTTTTTAACTGATGGTGATTTTCCTCCTTTTGGGAAGGAGTTTCGGATAAGGATTTAGCTAACTCCCAGATTACAACCCAGTGTTGAAATAGTTAATATTTTCCTCAGAGGTAACGCTCAGGGCAAGCACTGAATACTTCTTTCCTTCAGAGCTCTTGTTTCAGGCTACCTGCTTATTTAAGAAGGAAACACTATCAATTTATGCTTGGTACTTCTTTTTTAAGGTGACTTACTCATGAGAGGTACCCCTTTTCAAACAACAGCAGTGAAACAAAATCCCACAATATTGTAAAAGAAAACTGACATCTTACGGAAAGAGGGATGCTGCTGCAACACCTTAGCCTGCAAAAAATACCAAGAGCAAGCAAGTAGCTTGCCATCTGACTGCAAATTTCAGAGCCACCCATTTCCATTACTACTGAGGGACACAAGGACGAGGACAACCAGCTTCTCAGAACAGACACACTGTCACCTCTGTCAGGATGGTAAGTTTTCCTCAAGCAGCACAGGCTAACAATCAGGCAATTCCTCCTACACCCTTGGAAAAGAATGCTGCTGGCCTGGTGAGGCTGAAATATGAATGTTAAATGGTTGTTTTCAAACCCTTCATGTAGCATTGCCAGAAGTAACATTGCCCAGACTTTGCATCTGACCCCTGGGCCCTTTGTTTCCCTGGGGCAAATGGGACAGGATGAGAAGTAACAGGGACATAATCTTATATTGATGTGACACAAAAGCCTGATGTTTACCGAGTATCAGCAGACTGACTCCACTGCCTCTTCACAGGTGGGTCATGGTAACTGACAAGGAAGGTATGACCACACTCCTTCCCTGCTACTGGAAAAAACACTTCATCCAGCAAGGTGTATTTCTGGGAAGAACAGGCAAAACACAAGAAGTGATCTGTGGCAAAACAGTCAACCATTTGATACAGAAATTATTACATCAAATCACACCATAAAGCAAGACCTGCAATTCTTTTTGTTCACTGTAATTTCAAGCAGTATTCAGAATGAACAGATTCTTCTAAAATGCAACTTACTCTCATTCAAAATCTAGGTCTTCATAGAGCTGCGGACAGAGGTTAGCTTTATGAAACTCAGTTTTTCAGCAACACTTATTGAAAATGCTGAAACAAGCAAAAAATAACATACCAAAAGCAAGAGAAATGAAAATTATCCATGTCTGAGTGTGAAAGACAGCAGACCTTCACCTTTTGGTTAACCCAGTAGGAATATTTCAAATAGAAAACCTTACAAGTCAATTTCAACATTCAAGAGAGAAGGATCAGTGTTTCCACTATATCTCATGTTTAATCAAGAACCACAACAATGGAGCTATTTTAATCCCTCTGTCCTCTTCAGGCTGCATGAAACTAGTGGATTGGCCTTTATATGCTTGAGACAAAAAAACCTCAGAGAAGACTGGCTGCTTCAAATAAAAGCTAACAAGATTAACATAACCATTACCAAATAACATATATTTTTTCGCTATTTCTCAACTCTAGCCCCACCTGCAAGTTTACAGTAAGGCAAAATATTTACTATAAATATTACGTTTTGCAATACTCTCCCTAAAGTCCTTATCCACTGGCAAGTGCATTTTCATTACCCCTTTGGAAGTCATGGTCCAGATCTTTCTGCACAGCTTTACCCATAGCTACAGTTAATATAATCTCTATGAGTGAATCACATGGGAAAATGCTAACTTAACACTAGTAGGTTATAAAAGTTTAAAAAGCTATTTTCACTTTAGATTCAAGTTCATCACAACACAATTATGGTCTATGCCCCTGTTAGCTTTCTCAATAGAAGTGAGCTACATGTAACAGCAGAAAACATTAACAGATGTTGATACAAGAGGGAAATAAGTACTTTGCCTGTTCACTTTTTTCATATGAGATCGTCAATCTGGTAATCCTAGAAGGGAAACTGTGTCCTCCAGCTAAAAAAAAAAGTTAAGGTAATCCAAAGCTATCAGTCAGAGAAAGTAGGCATTTTGCAAACTGTACTTCCTAGAGGATACTCCAACTAAATGAACTTCATCTCTAAAAGTGAAATAGATAAAAATACAAAGTACAATCTAACTCAAGATGAACAGAAATTACACTCTTCCATCAGCCTCCTCCTAAAAAACAAATCTGCATACATTTAGATGGAGTGCAAAATTTTTTCACATAAATACACAGCATACTCATTCTTCAGCTGAGGTTGAGGAGCAAGGAACAACCTACGAGGACATTCCATATTTATGACTGCTATATATTGAATCTCTTAACATACCTTCTACTACTTTCACCTATGCCAAAGTCAGACAATGATACAAAAAAGATCTGAAGAAATAGTTAATTTTTCCTAAACTATCAAGTGTATTTATCAATTTATTCACAGGACAGAAGAAAAAGGACAACTAGCTTCTCCCTACCTCTGTATGCCATGCCATCTATTTTCTACACAGAAAAATCAAAGTACTATTATGCATGAACAACACAAGCAACAACAGCAGTACAGATGCTTTAGTACAAACCTTAAGTGTGTGCCAGAATGCAAAACTGAAGCAATCTCCATCCCTAATGACAGTAGCTAAACACACCAGCATAGGGGCATTAATTCCCACTACAGTCACATCTTGAATTTTTCTTAACTAGAGCAACCCAGTGTCAGTGCTCACAGCAGGGAAGTTCAGATGAGGCTGCTGCAGGCTGACAGGCAGTGGCAGCAGAACCACTTACACTAGGTTCAAAAACATACTTCATTCCCCACTCAAGTGTTTCCATCCCCATGTCACCCTTGGCCTTGTGCTGGCACAAGAGTCTGTAGATTGCACAATCATTTTAGGTGTTATTGAGATAATTAGTTTTATCCTCCCAACAGTTCTGAAACCTAGATCACCGCACAGATGCTCTAAAACTTCTAGAAGTCAAGAGTCAGAAGCAGATCAGTAGAATTTATTTCAGTACCACTGCCTACTTAAAATGCTTAAAAATTAGCCTGACACTAGTTTCAATCTTAGTAGCTTTGTTGCTTATGCCAGGTTACACAGCTATTGACTCCTTGTTTCAAACTCCTCTCACTCCCATACAGAGGGGAATACAAAGCTATAATTGTTCATTTAGTTGGACAGGGAAAAATAAAAAAAAATTGATTTGTATAAGAAACACATGGGGCAGAAAAAAAAAAAAAAAAGGCCACACTTCATGCTGCACGTGACTTTATCACACAATATAGTGGGGGATGGTGATGTGGAGGGTAGAATGCAGCCACAAGAGGAGGTTGGGAGTTTGGGGATATTGCTGTTTGAGACAGCAGGTTTACCACAGGAAATCAAGCACAACCAAATCCATGGATGTCATATACCACACTGATGAAATAATTTGTTGCTCTGTTCCTCACTTCCTTGTCAATAAAACTGGACTAATGCTTACTATGCTTAGGGCACTTGGGTAAAGTAAGGAAGTTAAAGACTAAGTTATTTACTTACTGTATTATTAAAGAGGAGATAAAAAAGGAAGGATACAATTCTTCTTGAAGGCAGGACAAGAAAAAGACAGCTAACAATAGCTGTAGATTTTCTTCCTTGTCCTGTGACCAAAGTACAGGAGAAATAGTTGTTAAGGGGTTTGATGTGCTGCAGACAGCTTGCCAGGGAGAAGAAAATTCAGAAACTGTGAAGTTGCAGCAATAAACATTCCAAACCCTGCTCAGAGGAAGCTTGAGCTGGATGTTCTCTGATGTGCTACTTGAAGCACTCCAGGCATTTAACTGCCCACAGCTGCCACTGCATTAGAGCAGCAACTGGACCCACCATCACAGGGCAGGGAGAGAAGAACTGACTGAGAACAAGCACCCTAGTGATACAGAATGATCAGCCATCAATATAGCATCCTAAACAGACTTCATTATGTATTACCAAAACAAGATTTTACTTCTGAATTTCTACCAGTTCTTCTGTTTTCAGGCTCATTATTTTCTTGTATGTTAACAAGATTTAATTAACATCAAGATGCGAAAGACCAATTAAATAGTGAGGTCACCAGTGCACATATTGGGAGCCTGGTTTTACATACAGGCATCCCTGCAACCACTTAGCAATAAGCAGCTAGAGCAGATGAAGCAAGCCATACAAAATCATGACAGGTTTAATAACTTAAAATTATTAACTGAAAGCAGAAATACAAGAATCTTGCAAAAGTCGCATCTGATTACATGCCTTTTAACAGTTTGTATTTTTAGAATTAAGCCAAAGTATTCAATTTCTCTACAGTTCTGAAAATCTTTGGTCCCAGAATATCCAATTTACAAGTTATCTTTAGAATATATGACTAACTGGTTTTCAAACCTCAGGAAGTACTTTCTCCCTAAAGCAAGCAAGACATAGTGCTGGGATGGACTTAGTACAATGCATCCCAGGCAACCCATTCCCAGTTTGGTTTCCTAAAGGTGATACTGAAGAACATAAAACCTACAGGATAGCACTGGATCTTGTTAGACCAGCTGATGTTTTATTGTTTGGTTTATTTTTCATTGTTTGGGGATTCACTTGTTTCCTCTTTTAGTTAGTTGGCAGTGGGTGAGAAGGTGACAATGACACCAAGATCTTTTAGGACATAAAAAGAGTCAATTGTCATTCATTTGTGTAGTCACCATTCAAACCAAACCTCATTTCATTTCATTTGTTCTAGTACTAGAGGGTTTAAGGACACAGTCAAGGTCAAGTCTCAGTTTGCTCATGCTTTTTTTTGTCTGCGATAAACTAACTAAATCAACTTCAAGTAAATTAAATGCTTTAGTTAATTAATTAATCAGTGTAACCAATTTAGTATTTTCCATTTACACCTAAGAATACATGCACTAGAAAATTCCACTGCCTCCCTTTTGGTTACCTGGTCTAATAGGGGATATTAATCTTCTTTCCTCCTCCACCCCTCACTGCACAACAAGCCTGGTTTTACTCTCACTTTTCTATCCTATCACAGCTGCAATGTTGTTATGATTGGATGCATCAATTCCTCAGAATGGCTAGTACACCCTGTGTCTCATGCATTCCACAGAGAAATTTCAAGTAATCCCAAAACTCTTAGGCACTAAGCTCTCAAACTGGCATGAGAAAATTTATGTACAATCTGTGCACAAATACTGAATTTCTCAGTGACCAAAACTGAAATCAACAAGACACCAGGAAAAGTTCTCACCTGTTTTCTTGGAGCTTTTTGTCTGATGTGTCTTGGAGCCTTTTAATTGATATATCTTCAGCGTTTTAGTTTTACATAAACATTAAACTTCCATATGCCATTATGACTTTGTCAAAACACACAAATCCTATTGTCTGCGGATGTTGTTTCACATGGACACCAGTGGTACAGCCACGAACATGTGAGGAGTAGGAAGGATTACAGAGCCCTGAGAGTGACAGTAAGGAACTCTGGACAGAGTAGATTTTTATAATCAATCCTCCCAGTCAAATGGATTTGAAAGGGCCAGCTGAATCTGGAAAATCACAAAATGCAGGACTGTTACCACTGCCAGGGGCTCAGCTACCTGGACCGTAGGACTTGCTTCGAGAAACCTGCTTCTACCAGGGGCTGATGCTGCCCATCTATCAGAACAGGGGAAGTGTATGTTCAGTCATAGCCTCACCAAGCAATGAAGGAGGCTTTAAACCAATAGTGCAGGGGGTGGGGAACTTCAATTCATCCCACTCATACCAGTTTGATGCCAGTGCCAGCAAGAAATGTCCAGAGTTTGGAGCAGGATCGCAGGCCAGAGAGCACCTGAAGGGCACCACAAGGAAATTCCATCCACTTCAGCCTGTAAGTTGGCTTCATCATGGGCCCAACTGGCATGCCTCTGTGCAAACACAGGCAGCATGGGGAATAAATAAAAATAACTAGCTGTGATCTTACTGGCACCACGCAGATGTGGTGGGATGGCTCCTACGACTGGAGTGTTGCAATAGAAGCATACAAGTTCTTTAGAAAGGACAGGCAGGGCAGACGAGGGGTGCTGCCCTCTATGTTAGTGGCTAGCTGGAGTGCATGGAGGTCTGCCTGTGGATGAGCGAGGAGCTGATCAAGAGCTTATGTGGGTCAGGATTATAGGGAAGGCAAGGACAGGTGACATAGTGGGGGGTTCCTACAGGCTGCCTGGTCAGGAAGAGCAAGCAAATGAGGTCCTCTACAAACAGATAGGACATGTGCTTCATGTTCACAAGCCCTGGCCCTCATGAGGGAATTCAACCACCCCAATACCTGCTGAAGGCACACAACAGCAAGGCATAAGCCATCCAGGAATGTGAAGGTGCGTGTCCATGGGACATGATGAAATACATCTGTGGGTCCAGAGGAAACTGGCAGATTAAATGACTAAGCCTCCATCCAGCATATTTGAGAAGTTGTGGCAGTCTAAAGAAGTACCCACTGACTGGGAATGGGGAAGCATAACCCTATTTTTAAAAAGGGGAAACAAGGAAGACCCACAAAATTACAGGCCAGTCAGTCTCACCTTTATGCTCAGGAAAATCATGGAACAGATTCTCCTGGACACTATGCTAAGGCACATGTAAAGTAAGGTCTTCATTGGTGACAGCCAAGATGGCTTCACTAAGAAAAAATCATGGCTGACAAATATGGTGGCCTTCCATGATAGGGTTACAACTGTGGTGGTTGAGGGAAGAGTGTCTGAAGTAATCTACCTACACTTGTGCAAAGCACAACATCCTTGTCTCTGGAGAAAACTGGAGAAACATTGATTTGACAGGTGGACTGCTCAGTGGATAAGGAATTGTCTGGATGGCCTCACTCAAAGAGTTGTGGTCAACGGCTCAATGTCTAAGCATAGACCAATGATAACTGGTGTACTTCAGGGGTATTGGGCTATTGGGAGCAGCACTGTTCAACAGCTTTGTTGGTGACCTGGACAATGGGACTGAGTGCTCCCTCAGCAAGTTCACTGACAACAACAATCTGTGTCAATACATTGCCATTCCAGAGGGACCTGGACAGGCTTGAGAAGCAGGGCCATCCGAACCTCATGAAGTTCAACAATGCCAAGTGCAAGGTCCCAAACCTTGGTGAAGGCAATCCCGAGCACCAATATAGGCTGGGCAGAGAGTGGACTAAGAGCAGCACTGACAAGAAAGACTTGGGGGTGTTGATTGAGGAGAAGCTCAACATGACCTGTCAATGTGCACCTGGCAGCCCAAAAAAACAACTGTATTCTGGGCTGCACCAGAAGCAGCCTGGGCTGCAGGGCAAGGGAGGAGATTCTGCACCTCTGCTCTTGTGAGAATCACCTGGAGTGCTGCATGCAGCTCTGGCGTCTCCAAATTAACAGAAACATGGACCTATTAGAATAGAATCAGAGGAGAATCAGAAAGATAATCAGAGGGCTGAAGCACCTCTTCTATCAGGACAGGCTGAGACAGCTGAGGTTGCTCAGCCTGGAAAGAAAGAGGGCTCTGTGAAGGCCTTATTGCAGCCTTCCAGCACCTAAAGGGGGCCTACAAGAAAGCTGGACATGGGTTTTTTATAAGGGCACGTACAGATAAGGCAACAAAGACTGGTCCTAAACTGAAAAAGAACACATTAAGATTAGACATTAGGAAGAATTCCTTACTGTGAGGGTGGTGAGGCACTGGAACAGACTGCCCAGAGAAGTTGCAGATGCCCCATCTTTGGAAGTGGTGAAGGTGAGGCTGGATGGGGGTTTGAGCAACCTGGTCTAGTGGAAGGTTTCCTGCCCATGGCAGGGAGAGTCAGAACTAGATGATATTAAGGTCCCTTCCAACACAAACCATTCCAGGATTCTGTGATGAAAGACACTGAATATTAATCTCCCTAGCTAAGCAGCAGTATCTTTGGAGCATGTCAGGAAAGCTGAAGTTCTAGGTACTTCCATGGAATCTGAAAGTCGTATTTTCTCAGCTTCCCGCTGAGTTTATATTCATAGCCACTAGTTTTTCCACTCAAATTTTTAATGCAAAGTTTGCAATGTGTGCAATGTAAATCAGTCACATATTGAACCCATTAGCCAAAATATTGTGGCACTGAGGAGCAGAAAACATTTGTATAATCACCTCTAGGTACAAATGATGCCCATAACTATGTCAAACCATCCTCCTCACAGTTTTTAATTGCAAGATTTTATTTTTATTTTAGCATTTCCTAAAGTTCAAAAGTTCACACAAATTTCAGGAAGCATTTCCCTTAAATTTTTCCCATAAGAATAATTTTCTATTGAAGTTTATATTCAACTAAATATTTCATCATCCTCCAGTAACAGGCAAATCAGCATATACTTCACAACTTCAGTTAAAGAGACAACAACAAGTATGTTATTAAATATACATATATTTTGTGCAACTGAAACTGAATTATCAAAGTAGCTTTCTGACCCAAACTAAGTCGGTGCTTGTTTACCTTGAAAACGCCTGGCTGTAAGGTGCAGCAGTTGAGCAACTATTTCATAAGCAGCTCGGTCCACAACACAGACAGAAACTTTCTGTTGTATCACTAGCTCTCTCAATTAAGCCCATCCCAGCAGGCAGCCTCAGGGTGAGCTTAATCCATGAACTATCCTGCAAAAGTTCTCCTTTTGCCATCCCTGCAAGCAGGCAGCAGTGGCCACCATCAAAACAGACAGGTTGTTTTATGTCGGAGCAATAACAGATGCTCTTTAGCTTCATCTCATTGGAGGCAAGTCACCCTCCCACAGACCGTTTAAGGAAAAAGACTACAAACAGCAACACTTTCTTCACAAGCATTAAAAACGAAGGGCTGGCTATAATTTTAAATCACTAGCTGCAGTGTTCTCTTGCAAAAAGGCTTTCACAGCTGTAGAATATTTTGCATGATGTTCAGCTATGGAACAAAGTGGAGTAATATGCATGAAGAACCCCTCTGCAAATGTACTTGCGGATTCCCAAAGAAAAAAGGGAAAACGTACTTGAAGTTACTAATTTGTTGTTTGAAGTGTTAAGTTAAAGAACAGAATTCTAAATTCAATTTGCAATTGGTATCTAATTAATTTGCTAAAAAACACTCAAGATCTTTCTGTGCTTAATAGATTAGTGAAAGTACCATTTCATTTAATTATTCAAAATGCATCTAGCTCAAGATTTGAACAATAGAAAACATTACACAAAAAGATAAAAAGATTCTTAAAATGGGAGTTCCAAAGAAGATGAAAAAAAACCAACATAAAAAACCCCCAACCACAACACTGATTAATCAGCACTTACTACAACTACTTAATCATCAACAAAAAAACTGACTGTCCCAGAAGATTCTGTTAAAAAAAAAAAATCAAAACCAAAAAGCATTACCTTTTCACTGAGAATACTGAGCGAAGAAAATATTAGGGTGTTAAGTTTGTAGAAGAAAGCTACTTGTCAAGTTAAACCAGAGACAACTGGCAACTTTCTGGGCAATTTCACCTTTGTACCTTTTTAATTAAACATGTCAAATCATCAAAAATTGATTTTTATGAAAACTCTTTCGGAAATAATTAAAGCATTGTTTTAGGTTACCCTCCTTTTACTGCAAAGTATTACTGCTGACAAAGTTAACAATGAACACAATTCACAAACCAAATAACCCAAGCACACAGAAGGTCCAAACAAGGATCAGTCTTGATGGACAGATGAAAGTAAGGAGGCTGTAAGAAGGGGATGGTATTCCCAAAGTGAGTGTGACCCTTGGCCAAACCCATCAAGAGCAGCTCCCTTTAAAAAGCTCATTCACTAACTTCCAAGGGCTAATGATTCCAGTGTCCTCCAGGAAGGCAGCTAAGAGCTTTGCCAGTCTAGTTCGTCACTGCTGGCTAGCAGTTGAAGGAAAGGATGGGAGGTGTCTGTGCTCCCTTCCACAGCTTCTATCTCCTGTGGGACCAAAATTCAAAGTTTTGGAGTTCAACCTGCTTCATATTAGGTAGCACAGACCAAATAAGAATCTTCCATAGATTCTAGAATACAACACTAGTTTTAACAGTGGACAGAACAAAGAGTACTTACCCAAAATTATACCCTACTCCACCCTTGGCTTCATTGAAGACAAATTTCTCTCCAGACACCAAAAATTCAGAATAAGTCTACCTTTGAAAGCTACAACTCCTGTGAAGACAAGCATCTTCCTATACTAATTTATACCAGACAGAGCCTCTTACACTGTACCAGTGCTCAAATTGATAAGCTTCAACAGAAGGTCCAATGTATTCATTTTCATGTCTTAAAATGAATAGACTAGAAATATTTTCAGGTACTTTCATATGTTATGGGCCTTTTACTGTCATAGAAAAGCAACAAAGATATTTTTACTCTGCATAACTGACAATCTACCCTGCAGAGAGCCTCTCCGGCAGACTCTTCTTAGAGACAGATAGTGATAGAACGAAGGCTACAGATACAAGTTGCAAGAACAGATATTCTGACTATATGTTCTGAAAAAAAGTCTTACATCACAGCCAAATTTTGAAGCAGGCTTTCTAGAGAAGCTGTGGAATACCTGTACTTGGAAATATTAAAAACTTATCCTGGATAGCAACACTGAGCAACTTTATCTAAGCTGGTTCCTGCTGAGTGGGGGTCTGGACTAGATGACCTCCAAAGTCCCTTCTAATCTAAATCGTCTTATGGCACCATGAAAAAAAAAAATCGCCTTATGACTCCATGAAACTGAAAGGAGGATTGGGGGGAGGGGTGATGGTGGTGGTGTGTCAACTGTACCTCACTCTAAAGCTATACGTTAACATACACATACCAGCACACAGAAAGATGTTTGATTTTTGCCTGTAAAAAGAAAGAGGTTGCAGAAACCCTTATTAACTTTTTTTTCAGACATGCTACTCTGTCTCCGCAGTGTTCTTCTGTCCTTATAAGCAAAATTCAGCCTTTCAGTTTTAGCCTGCCTGGTATGACAATAGTCAATACCATCTAATTAGCAAAAATTTCAATCTCAACTTTCTTATTTAAAAAGTCACCATTTGCTTTTACAACACAAGACTGACAGACCTTTTTAAAATCTTACCAAATTAATTGTAGTCAATATTTTAATGATTTACGGTTGATTACCAAAAGAAGGAAAAGCCATAAGAACTCATAGAAAGTATAAGTAGTATTTTTTGGATGCAATGGAAGTGAAGACAGGCAACCACACAGAGATGAGGCCACTAGGTACACACTCAGGGTCAGGAGGCTTTTCCTTCTGCAGCTGTGCATGTGAACTGAAGCAAACCTAGCACTCCACCTTAAGTAGGGAGACAGGGAAACACAGGGTATTTCTGATATATTTGTTTGGTGCTCCATTACACTGATAGGAGTCAGTAGAAGCTGATTTGCTGCTCTCTGACTATCCATTGCATTAGTCCTTCAGCACTGAAGCTCTGGCCTCTACTACTGACTAGAGAGCCAAGTTTTCCACCTCCTCAGAAAAAGAAAAAAGATTAGACTAGTTTAGACTTAAGGGATTCTCAGGAGGTCTCTAATCCAACCTTCTATTTAAATGATGGTTCAATTATGAATTCAGATCAAGTTGCTCAGGGTTTTGGCCAATCAAGTCTTGAAAACCTCCAAGGACCTGGTGGAAAGTTAGCACTCTGCAGCACAAGTCTGTCAATATATATAAAAGCTTACCAGTTAAGGATGTAAGAGAAAGGGAATATTGTAAGCAGAATTGAAACAGAATTCAATAAATGTAAATGCCTGTGCAATTAGAAATGGAGTCTAGTGAGTAACCGATTTTCAAAAATCCTGTCCAGTTTTTAACAATAGAGGGTTATATATTCACATTGTGTGAACACACAGAAGTTTTATATATACAAAAACAGCACAGAAAATATTTCAACATGGACTGGCATAGAGCCAAACAGTTGGTGCCAACAGTCATGGTATCTCCTCCACTGCCTCCTGGAAGCATTGACCAAACACCTTTAAAAGGGCTTGTTGTACAAGAATAAAATTCAGCATGCAGCAATAGTCTGAGATTGATACAGCAAGAGCAAAACTGCATTTGTAAAGGCCTGATAAAAGGACACTGCAGCAATCATGATGCAACATGATGAGAGTTTAACTATGTGCATAGAATATGAATCTCATGTTTTCTGCAGGAAAAAAGAAGGTGATTTCATGTATAAAACAACAGCAGCAATTTCGTCCTCTGTGGGGACACACTGTTTCTAAAACCTCTATTGAGCCAGCATGAAGTGATGCTGCACGAGGGACCACACCTATGCTTCTGGCAGTTTTTCTGTCCAGCAGGCTGCCGTAAATACTCAGCCCGTTCCTTATTATAGATCCTACCAATCAGACATAAAAAGGATCCCTTTGCACCTCTGTAAAAATGCTGTGGGGTGGTGTTTCTCAGGACATCGCTTGGTCTGCGCCAGCAGGCAGAAACAGAGAAGGACCTGCCACTGGGAGGAGCTGTAGCCATACCCGATTTTAAATCCTTGCCCTCCACTGAGAACCTGCCAGGAGTCACCATTCCTGCACTCCAGGTTCTGCCAGCAAGCCAGAGGCTGCCTGCTGCAATACACCAATCTGACTGAACAAGCACAGAGAAGTAATTCTGTGTTCTACAAAACAGAGGTCAGACTTCTGCACATTAAAACAGTCCATCATTTGTGTTCTTCTCTAGGTTAGTCCAGTTTTGTCTGAAGCTACACTGTCTGAACTAGTGTAGAGAAACAAGTAAGCCACGTACCAAAAAAGGTACCAGCTTCCCTGAATCCACAAGCATGAAAATCAGTTTCTCCATAATGCTGAATTCAACAATAGATGAAGTATTGCAAACTAAAAAAAAAACTTTAAAATCCTATCGATGTTTCTCCCTTTGACCACAACCTTCACAAATCAGACAACAGAAACACTTCAGTATTCACCACACTATCTGTGAATACAGGAAAGAACAATGGCCTGACCCTTGCAACGGCAGCTTATAACAAAAGACTGAAAAAAACAGAGTTTAGTTAGAAGCAGTGCTTCCCCTTTTTTTTTTTTTTTTCTTTTTTTTCTTTTTTTTTCTTTTTCTGACTCCATCTAGCACAGCATAGGAAAACTGGCAAGGTTCAGCATGACTCCTTTTACAGCACATCCTGAGGACTCAGCCACCTGCACCTTGCTGCTTTCACCTTCTCAGTCTTGGTAGCAGGAGTGCTCCCAGTCCCTACAGGGCAGATAAGGACAGACCTCAGCTATACATGGCCCTCCTGGCATCATGGTCCCTCTTTGGGAAGGTGCAAGTTACCCTCAGAGCACTGCATCACCCAGCAGAGCCATTAACTGCCACTGGTAATGACTTCAGATGCAGCTGTCTCACGCGTGCTTGCGCCCCTCACCACTGGCAATGCTACAGAGTCACTCTGGCTTCAATGACAGGAGTGAGGAAAGGAAAACACCACTCTTTTAAAAGCAAAAAGCATGTGTGCATGGAGGAAAAAAACTAATTACTATTTATTCTGTCTACAGCAAATACAGGGGGAAAAAATGGAACAGAGTTTAAAGAAAGGTCCAATTAGGTCCTCAGTTCTATCTGTGCAGCCTTTAAACTTTCAAATCAAAACTTAAAGGACATCTTCAGTGCAATCTGAATTAATTCTTCGTGGTTATGTAAGTTCAGCTCTACTACACAAAACTGAACAAAAGTCAGCAACTGCTGGACAGGGAGGAAATTATTTCAGCAATTTGGCAGTATAATGAAGAAAACAAATGAGTGCCATAGCATACATATGAAGCTACAGTGAGAAAAGTTTGCAAAGCTACAAAAATTTAAGCTATGGTCACTGTAAAAGATTAAAAGTTACTTGTGGATTTTCATCACCAACTGCCTACATGGACAGCTACAAAGTGGTAAGGGAATGAATTAAGCTTGTCCTGTTTGAAAGATGGAGACGATTTAACAGATCTATGAATGCTTCTGCAGGGTTACCACGTGGATGCGGTTAGGACGGCTTTGGTAGAAACATTAAGCAACGAAACGGCCTCCACAGTAATTCACGTGTTCTCTCAGTTTCCTTTAAGAAAGCTTCAACAGCACCCCTAAGGTACCTCTTTAAACAGGTAACTGAGGGAGAAGGAAGAAATTTTATACAACCTCACAAGAAATACAAAACATCACTAGGCCATTAATGAAGTATTTGATGTTGATTGGTCCCATCGAGGGCTGATTCTCCTAGAATCTGTCTGAAACTACTCCAATGATATCTTGTTTGTAAAGGATTTTTTTTTTTTTTTTTAATAAACATTGGAAAACCCAACTTTTCAGGATGCAACAGTTCCCATGAGTAATTCATGATTATCCCAAACAGTTCCAACACAATGAATCAAGCTACTCACACAATAATTCTGCTCTGCAATTGGAAGAGGTGAGGTATTTTTTCAATGATGCTTTCAGAAGCTCATCTCTCCTGGTAGGGGTAGTCAACATTATCTTCTCTCAGACTAAAGAAAAACTACTGCATAGGGAAATGATTATTACTAACCTTGTACATCAGTCCTTTAATGGCTTACAAGCTATTAAATTAACAAGGTTAGACGAACTTATCCTCTGTTATTGTTCTAAGGCAGTACTCTCTATGCCTGTTTTCAGACCAGGATTTACAAAGAAAACTCAGAGAGCAACACAGATGCAGATACATGCAGAAAGGCTGCTAAATTTATAGCAATGTGAATCTGCAATGCCAAAAGAGGTAAGGTGCCAAGTGTTCTACAGAAAAAGCTGAAGAATACAGCAATCAGTCCCTGATACTAAGGAGGGTTTGCAATTTTATTTTTTGCTTGGTTTAGTCTCCATCAGATTAAAGAGTGGTGTGTCAAAGCAACTCCTAACAGTCCCTAAGGTCTTTCAAATTCTTTGAACAATCTAATTTTAGGACCAGGTATGAAAAATTAGAGTCTGTTTACTTACCTTGTAGCAGCAGCCAGAATAAATTTTGACAGAATTACTCTCGCTTTCTAGCAAGTATAACATCACTGAAGTAGATAAACATGAAGAAATTCCTCAGCATGGTCTTGGGTAAGAGTCTCTACCAAAGGCACCTAACATTTTTTCTACATTCATACAGATGTGTGAGATGAAAAAATTGTGACACACACAAATAGAGTAAGCACTCTGGTCTACAGCACCATACCTGTCATTCTATTGTACACCCAGAATCCAGTGGACTCCTTTGAAGCAGCTGTCTATTCATATATACATATGGGAAAAAAAAAAAAAAATATATATATATATAAAATTTCTCACATATGTAAACTCAGCTGATCCAGGCCTTCATTATTTTAAGAATGAATTGCCACAAGGTACAGACAGGCAGTTCTCGAGACAATCTTGAAACTACTCTCAATGAAAACATCTCAGGTTCTCAGTAACTTGCATACAGCCACACAGCATTTTGTATCATACTCTAGTAAATGGAGATATTCAGATTAACAGATAAATCTGTGTCTGCATCCAGGTGCATATGCAGTATTGTTAACCCATCCTCCAAGATCCTTCAGTTCTGTGGCCATATAAATATTTTCATGACATTAGTATTTAAACAGGAAAATAAATATTGTATTTATTACATGTATCATCCTATCTGAACTGGTTAAAACTCAATTCTTTATAGTCCATGCCAACAATTAACAATAGTTCAAGGTAAGATATTATCAGTATAACACTAAACTCCAATCTCACAAAAAAAACCTAAACCAAAAATAACTAAAATTAGAAGAAAAAAAATAGAAGAAAGTATTGCTCTAAGTGTTAGCAAAGCCAGTAAGTCTAAACCAAAAGAAGGCAACTCTAAGGAAGACAGCAGGCACCTTTTAAAATAAGAATTTTATCAGTAACTTTATCCATTTCCCACAACCAAGACCTTATTATCATTCCTAGCTTAGCTATCAACTCAAGTTTGGCCTGTGACATAACATTCTAACTACTAAGAAAGAATAATGGAAGTATTTATTAGAAAAGGAAGGACTGCTTGCTTTATACTTCCCATTTGTGTGCTAACAAAACATTCTGTCTGACTATAAAATAGCAGCAGTCAGAATGAACAAACAGAAAATAATTAAAACTTAAATGGGATACAGTACTCTCTCCCAGTAAGCACCACTTCAATAGCAAAGCAGAAAAAGGGTAAAAAATGAAACTGACCTTAAATTGACCAATCTTGTTAAAAAAAAAAAAATACTGTCTTTGCTAAAATAATTCTATTTTAACAATCTGATTAATATTTCCTTCCAAAAATCTGAATGTGCTTTATACCAATTCCCAAAATTGCAATAAAGGGAAAAGGCCAATCCTGTCTAATGGCATGCTAGATCTAGCATCCTGCATGCTAGACCCTCCTGCTACGGGCTGTTTAAATTAGCATGGCAGTTTTCAAAGAGCTGCAAACCCCACACTCTGAAGAAACAACACATATAAACCATCTGACGAGCACCAGAAGCAGGTTGAGGTGCTCAAGACAACAATGTCCACCAAGACGAGGTTCCCGCAGCTCTCCTCCTGCTCATGTTCAGGCACTGTAATCCTACCCACACAAAGCAGAAGGATCCCATTCCTTCATGCAGTGGTAACAGGAGCATCTGTAACATGTACTATTTTTAGAAGCAACGAGTCCGCCGCCAGCTGAGAGGAATGAGGAGCTGGAGACCAGGGCACCGATCTGCCTGCTGGCTGCTGCTGCATCTGACCCAGGGGGTGCGCCCTTCACTGCTTCCTACAACACGGACTCAACTGAGAAAAACTTGCCAGAGCCATTTTTTTTTTCACAGCTCCTCAACTTGCCTCAAGATCTCCTGGCTGCTCCCAACAGCTTTTGCACATTTCCAATCCCAGGCAGCCAATGCTTTGTGGGTTACACTCTGGTGATGTCTGCAGGCTGCCCTTTGCAGCCCACAGGCTCGAGTACTTCCTAGGCAGCTCAAGGCTTTGGTTGCATCCCATGTTGGCAGGTACCAAAACCAAAATGTAGCCCATTAATTCATACACACTCTTAATCCTGTTCAAAACTCCAAAACTTTCTTCCAATTATCTTGAATCACAGGATGATATGTGTATCTGAGCACCAAATGATTCCCAGGCTTTTATATCTTGTAAGAGCTCAGTATCATTATTCTTATCTAAACTGTACACTGGAAATTGGAGTAAAGCACTAGTTCATTAAATGATAATTCCAGCACAAGAAATTTTCAAGCATTAAAAAAATCAGAATGTCTTCTTGGCTGTTCCGTGAAATTCATTTCAGACACAGGAATCAAACAGCATTTTAAAATAAAGAATGAATGGGCCATCGTACAGATCCAGATAAGGCACGTCCCATATTCAAAAGAAGAGAGCAAAGTCATAACATCTCCTCTCAGAAAATCAAGTATTTTGGTAAAGTTTTTACAGAGTACCATGAAACTTTTAACATGTATGCCTCAAACACTGAGAAAGGCAAACACAGAGCCATTCAAGAGCCCCATCTTATTTTTAGCCTAACTGCTACCCATAGAGCACTATAGAGACTTTTTTTCTTCTGCCTTCAAACCCTCAAATAAATCTCCTTTATTGGATTATGGATTAATGCAGCAACTATAGCAGTAACCTGTTTCCATGAGAGTGAGAAAACCTAAGATGTGTACCATTAAGCAGAGTAACATCTCACTTGGAACTTGTGGGTTTGTCTTGGATATTGCATTCATTCCATTAGAACAATATTTATGTTTCATTAAATATATTTTGAACAACATCAATAGCATAGAAATTTAGCACCTGCTAAAACAGTCCCACAAACACTTTATTAATATAACAACCTATTTCCTTAAAGCCTCTAATGTCCAGTAAATCTACTAGCAATTCATTTTAAGTCACTGCTCCCATTAAACAATTAATAGTTATATGTATGTTGAAGAACACATTAATTTAAGATTATTACATAAATTATAAGCTGCCCTTTCAACACAGAATGGTGAACTACTGATGCTGCTGCTTCTTCACGAAGAAATAAAACTGTACTATTATACTGGCATCACAAACTGTGATCCCCTGAAACAAACACTCCCAACAGCATTTACCCAAAGATCTCAAAACATTTGACAGATGTGTACTCTCATTTTACAGAGTAGGATGCATAAAATGGAATAGTATGCTCTTGAATAAGATAATTTCAGACAAAGTCAGTGGCACAAGCTAGAAATAGAAACCCCAGTTCTTCCAACTATCACATCACTGCTCTGTCTGCATTTCCACCTCCAAAAGACTGATGAAAAAGGCAGCTACATGAGTTAAAAATAACTTCTGATTAGCACAGCAGAAGCCCTATGAAAACCAAATGAGCCACAGTCTCACTCAAGGCTAAACTAGAATCTAAACTGGGGAAACAACCTTTTAAGGCCAGGTTAATGTTTTGCTCAAATTAAGTGAAATTGAGTTTTCTAAGGCAACAATTTTGGTCCAGTGAAGTGTTAAAATCTCTCACCTATAAAGCTTTTTCTCTTGCTCAAACTGATGTAGCTGAACAGACTAGGGACAGAAAACCTCCAGGTTTCAAAAGGACAGAGAACAGCCTTCAGAACAACTTCAAGTGGAGAATATAAGTTCTGATTTTATCTGGGCTGTGTTAATTAATATGAGGAGGCTAAAAACTTGTGAAATTCAGATTTTTCTAGGAAGATGGCCAAAGTTAAAAGTCTTTGTCATTTGAGAAGGGCAGAATAGACAATTACTATTTACATATGATATACTGAAGATTTAAAGGAGTGGGAAAATTAATGCAATTTCACGAAACCCCTTTCTTAAGACCAGGATAGTCTGCATAAACCCATACTTAAAAACAGATTTGTCTTCTGAATGTTCCTTTAGGTCCACCTTAGTTCAACTCCAGCTACCCATTTTCTCTTGATACCTTGCTTGCCTGAAAGAATAGAGTGGCTAGGTCTTTTCTCATTTGTACATGTGTGTTCACTTGGTTGCTTAGCAGAATTTGCCTTCCCTCCCTTTACTCCCATAACAACATTTGGTGACCTGTTCTGAATATGTTTCACTCTGGTGTGTGAATATATAAGACCCACAGATTTCGTTGATTTTAGTGGGGAGGAGAACAAATATTTACCATAAGAAGGTGAAGATTCATTGGCAAGCTTTGCATTTGTTGCTTTGCAAGGCCTGGTACTATTTGATGCAAATTCACCTAAAAAAAAGTTTGGCTCTGATCATGAACTTGATAGTAGGGGATTATTAGGAAGCTAGGGAAAATTGTTGAAATTTCTTCCACATACCATTTCCCACTATAGCAGGTAATGTTCAATCATTTCCTGTATAGATTCCAAGCCACAATGCTAAGCCACTACAGGGATTTTTCTTGCTGTATTGCAGCCGATTCATGCTTGATAGTCAAAAACCTAACTATTTCTCTTGAGGAATAGTGTTCTGAGGTATAAGCTTTTAAAGATGAATATCAAATGCACTCTCCTTACTGCAGATGCAGTGATATCTAACGGCTATACAGTACATATTTAATTGCATGTCACAGATGGCTGCTGCTTTTAAAACAAACAGATGTTTGTCCTATCTTGTTTCTTCAATATATGCAGTTTGTGGGCTGCCAGTCGATATTGAGATGGATGTTTAGGAAGCTGATACTGATGAAGAAATGTATAATGAAAAAGCTAACTGTGGCACAGCTCTAGACAGCTAAAACTCTCCAATTTATTTTATTGCTTTACCTTTACTTAAGCTGTCTTTCAATGAAAACTGCACCAGAATTGCCAGGATTTTTTTTACACATACAGGTGGCATCAACTGCTATCACAAACTCCAGTTACAGATGGGTGCACAGTCATAACATCAACACAGCTTCAAAACCAGCTTCCCAACAGTGGGCTGCTAAAACACAAGTTTCCATATAGTAGTATGAAGGATTAAAACGTTATTATTTGAAACCCCGCAACCTCTTCAATTCTATCACTCGTAAGGATACTTTGGACATAAAGAATTTATAAATATGAATTGTGTTTAGTCAACTGCTGCCATGCTGACTACTCTTACAGTACTTTTATAGTAACTGCTATACTGGCAAAATCCTTGGATACCTTAACTGATTCTAAACAATACTGAGAACATAAGCAACCTTTAAAATTTGAAGAATGGGAAACTGAGATACAGACTCATCAGCAAGTACAGAATTGCTGAGGAACATAATTGAGTATTTGTCAGAAGAGGGTGCTAACACGACCTCTGGAAGGGGCAGCTCCTTTAAGAATCAAGGCTGACAACTAATTTTTATGCTCACAAAGGAAAACCAAATATTTTGAAGAGGTATAAAACTACTTCAATAACACTAAAATGTAAAACAAGGGTGTGAGAGCAGAACTGGACAAGCAAAGGGGTAGAGGAAAAAAACTGCAGCTAAAAGGAGAAAGGGAGATAGCAGCAAAACTGTGCTAGAGAGCAGAACAAACCTCTAAGCACATGCCGAAAGACCAGAGTGAAAGAGAAAAAGCAGGGAAGGCAGTAACCAGAAGAGACAGGCAAGAGGAAACTGTATACAGTGCAATCAAATATCCTACCCAGCTCCTTGCAGGAAAGGGAAATGAAAAAAAATGTGCTTTTTTTCTGCTCCAAGTTTCCTCCATGCAAATTTTACTTTAATGACATTTTGATGCTATAGGAGAAAACTAAAGAAACCAAAGGTACTTCCTCTAAATAGCACTGTTGAGCTATAGCTGTTAACCAGAGCGGGATGGCAGCTCAGGTCCCCTCTGAACAGGACCGGCAGCACACAGTGAACACATACTCAGTGTGGCTGCTTCTCCTCAACATGTTCTTATGCAAGCTCACCCAAACTCATTCCTAATCTCAGAAACAAGTTTATAGCAACAACTGTCTCAAAAATGAAATCTAGACAAATTTATGCATGGACAGTTTCACCACCGTTTGTCATAGCTTTCCCCAAATTGTTGCAGGGAAAACTTGCTTTTCTGGAGGAATTAGGAGCATATCAGGGTACAAAACTGCTCCATGAGGAAAAAGTAATTCAAAGACTTTATTTGTATTACAAATGGAGTTACCACTATAAACTAGACCCAACAGCCATAACCACCAAGCGTACAACACAATACCTACAACAAAATTCAAGAGTGTAACTAAAGTGCAAAGCACATTCCAGCAGCTGCCCCCACCAAATGACAAGTACAAATCTGCAAACCAGAAACCAACCAGGTACAGAACATCCATGCTGCACTGTAGTGCCCCATCCCTAATAAAAAAGTATGTCCAGAAAAGGATAAATTGGTTTCATACAGTGCTTTCATTAAAGTCCCTAATCGTTTTAATCATAACTTCATGTGTATATAATGTAAATACATTTGGCAACTCTATCTGAATCCCCCACTTCAACTGCAACACTATTATTCTAGTTACAGGAAGATGCTCATCTTTAACAAGCAATATTTAAGTTTTTAAAGCAAGCTGATAACTACAGAAATGACTGCAATGTCATCCCACCTGATACAGCAACCTTTCATTACACAGACATCAACTTTGAGAGCTAGTTATTATCATTAACAAAAGTCTACAGCATCTAACAAATTTCTTCTGTGTCTTAAGGATACAGCCATGAGAAAAAAACCCCTATTTGCTCATGTAAATAAATTCTTAGGAAGTACGTCAAGAAATAAAATAAGGTCACTTAATTCAACCAATGGCTATGGTTAAGTCATGTGTGTAATCACTTAATAAAATAAGTCAATCAATAGTAGAAAAAGAAATTTTTTGAAGACCAATACACTTTCCATTCAGAACTGAATGAGTACCTACCTAATATGCTTCCTTACAGTTACAACATAAATACCTTCTTTCTTTACACACAGGTTCCATGAAACACAGCCTTCAGAAAGTCAGTCCTGCCTTTTCCTGTTTCAGGTGGTTCACTATACTGAGCCACCTAGCAAGAAAAGCAACAGAGGTACACAGTCTCTCGATTTTTACGTTGCTGAACTCAAGACACAGCACTGCATTGCTCTTTTCCCTGCACACTTTCCTTCTTCACAAAAAACTTTTTATTGTGCTTTAACAGAAGGTCAATGGCTATCACTTCTCTACTCCAGCACAATAGTGAATTGAAACAAGAACCCATAGCTGTTTAGACCGACAAAGCAACCAGTATGTCTAAGCCAATAAAGCGATTTGTTCATTAAAGCTACTAATAAAGCAACCTTTTGTTAGTCTATGAAACATCAGAAACCCCACAGAATGCATTTAACTATGCTTTCTTAAAAATCACCAACTCAAAAGTTCTAAAATCTGTTAACTTCTCCACTTCCTTAAACTGGTAGTAAAATACCTTTGTGTTGACTTTTCAAAACACAGCAAATGCGATGCAGACTTTCCTGCCTATTATTCAACAGAAAAGTTTAGGGCTTTTGGTCAAGAGATCCCCCTGACAAGAGCTAAAATTCATCATATTAATGGCTTAGGTAAAGCTTCCTATGCAACACTGACAAGCTGTAATAGTGACCACCACAACAAGAACAAAATCCTTCAATGGGCACACTAAGTTTGGACCCATAGACTCATTTGGATTTGAGAAACAAAAAGGAGAAGAGCTGTAGCGAGCAAAGATCAAAAGTGCTGTTAGCACTCATGTCCATTGCTTTCAAATAAACTGAAGCAAAGTCTGAACGTGAGTCCCCAGCACTCAGGGTTGATGTCTGGAGGGGGTTTGTAACTATTCTCAATAACCAGCACTAACATGAAAATGGCCACAAAGTTCCTCCAAGCAACATCAATTGCCTTGATTTTTGCCTTGATTTAGCTGCACAATACCATCAATCCTTCAAAGTATTAAAACGAAGTGTCCTCCCTTACTCACAATTTCTATACTTGCTTCATTAACAGGGAGCTCAATTGTTATGTGATTGGGCCACCAAAAAGGAAGGGGAAAAAAAACCCAAACTGTTTTCCATCTAATTGCCATCAGCTAGACATAAAAGACAGGCAGGTATTAGGCAGGTATTTCCACTAAACCTCTATATTTAGAACCTGTGAAAGACAATTTTACCAGCAGTAATATACAAGTATTGAAGCTGCATAACAGGTTAACACAGAAAACAAAGCAAAGCAGTATGTGAGGGGAGAAAGTATATGTACTCTTACTCATATTTAACAGTGAAACATCCTTTTCCTAGAAGCAATCTGAAGTCATTCTTCTGCTGCCATTTCTACATCTTTTCATCAAGCACAGTGCAAATACTGGATGTTTTTTTATATGCACAAGAACCCAAGAAAAAAAATCCAATTTCATCCTTATTACTGCAACTTCTCCAGAACAAGATTTCCATTTGTTACACTGGATGTAGCATTTGAATTCTCAGTGGAAGTTCTTGTGACAGAATGACAGTAAAATATTTGTCCCTACTCAGAGATATTTACAATCAGCCAAAGTTCTATCCTTTGCTATTCAGAAAAAAATAATCTTTATTTATAAAACAAACAAGTCTGCTATCTAAGACAGTGATAGCATCCCTCCCTCTACACTGTGACTCTCACTATCAAGTCATGAGATTATATCCTCCTTCTGGAATTAAGTGTTTATTCTAACAATAACACTTCAATAGCATGTGAAAGTTTTCAATTCAACAGTTGTCAAGCAGCCTGATAAGGCACAGAAAAAACAACTGATAGCTGAAACGAGTCATACAACAAGTTTTGCAGACTTCCTAGTACCTGCCAAACAAACAGTTAATCAGCGAGTAGTCAAGAGGCAAACAAATGACCATTAAAATTCATAGCAAAAGAGACAGAGAATTTTATTTAACTGTAAAGTTTCAAGCATCCTCTAAGGTTTTCACCTAAAGCTTTTTTTGGACTTTGGAGCCTTTTGCCTACTATTGCACCACTGACAGGCTGGCAAAGAAAACAGCAGGACAATAACTACTGCAAAGACACTGATTCTAAAGAGAGTTACACAATGCTTTTCTTACATCCTCTGAGAGAGGATACACATGACTTTCAAAAAGGAATTAAAAATAAGTATAAACATAATACTTTCCTATTTAAGTTCCGAAGTCACACTGTGCTAATTCTCCCTGCCCATACCTGATTAGGTCTTCCAACAATTCTACAGTCTAATATTCACTTAGGCTGAGAAGATTCATACAAGAATCAATAAAGAATGCAATATACTGCCTGATATTTGTGATCAACTGCACTTTTCAGTTTGCTTAACTTCAAAAATTAATCCTCCCCTTCAGTTCAATTCTACTCTTCTCACAGTACAAAAGCAGTGGAATTTATGCTCCTAAGTGACCTAAGCATACTTGAAAAGTCCCACTCTACAGAGATTAACTTCTTGCTCTTACAAGTAAATAAACAGAAGCTTAGACTAATGATTTTTTATCAATGGAAAACTGACAACTAGTTCTTTTCTGAGGCAACAAAAGTACATGACTAAGAAGTTTGACAAATTTACATGTGTAGCTGCTTTGATGCAGCAAACATACAAGCGCATAGCTTTCAACAGCTATTCTTATGCCCAAATCTAAGTATATACTCCAGTGACTACAGGATCAGACCTGGATTTCATTTATCTTATCTTCACCTGTATTCCAGAAGAACTAATATGATAACCTATCACTAATGGCAACAGAAAATTAACCACTGAGTTAAAATGCTTTGCAAGTATCTTTAGATTTTACCTCCATGACAGCAAACAATCTAACACTAAAAAACAACTTCAAAAAATTTTAAAAGCCTATGATGATTATTTAAATAAACTTAGATAAATAATAAGTAGTATTTTTAAAAAACACTAAGTTACATGCCTTTAACACCTTAACACCTAAAGAAGTAGCTTGTAGAACCCTTCTATATATTTCTATAAATAATACCTTCTTTAAATGTATACATTTATAGGAGAAATAGGAGAAAGAAATAGACTCTATAATCTATTCTTATAAATTCTTATTCCTAAACACAATCTATTCTTATAGATCTCCTACAAATCACCCAGTTAAATAAAGGCTTTAGAGGCATACAGAAAACCAATAAGGATTAAATTTACTTTTCCTCACAAAAGTACTCACATGGGATAATAATAAAATTGAAGTTCACAATGCACTCTTAACACCACAGACCAAAAGAAAATTTCAATTAGAAGAGCTGAATTTTTGTTTGCTCTGCCTGGTTGCAACAGTTGTAATGCTAACATGGGAAACTTGCTGTTTATCATTTCAGTTAGATCCTAGTGTGTCTTTATTTTTTTCATGATCCATAACATCAATAGAGTGAAACTTCAGAGTTGCTAAGCCGATGTTCTAACCACACTAAAAGATGACCACAGGAACAACTACACAGGACTCGCCACTTCCTGGAGACACAAATGAGAATTCTCATCCTTATTTTAGTACCCATCATTTTCACAGGGCCAAGCAATTGTTCAGCAAACATGCCCCAAGTATAGCCTAAACTTCAGCTGCAGTTGCCATTCGTAGGGTCGACTTCAATGATGAAACACCAGTAAGCACTGGTGCCCAAACAGCACCTCTACATTTCTACAAGAAAAATCACATAGTGAAGAATCATCCGTTGTCTTACAGAGGTGAGCTCTTACAGCAAAAAGTGCTTAAATATAGAAGAACTGGGACCTGAAAAAATGGTCTCTCTAGGAACAAAGATGCCCATTTCAAGGGACTACGCCAGAGGCAAGTGACATGAAAGGCAAAGAACAGTAGCTGTTCGTTGCCCTCTGCAGCACAAACATGAGGCAGCAGCTAAGGAAGCTAGGAGCCACCTTCAAAACGTAAGTCACTCTTCAAGCAACAGCCAACAGATCTGTCGGATTTGGAGCAAAAGGATGCACTGAAGACGAAAAATTTACAAGGGTTCAAGAAGAAATAGTACAAGTTCTGAGAAGAGAAATCATTCAAGAATTTCTGAATAAACAGAAACAACCTCTGGCTCAGAGACTCCATAAACTGAAAGTAGACGGAGAACAAGCACAAAACAAAAAGCATCTAAAATGTATCTTGTTCTCAATGTTCCTCATGACATTTTTTTGAAATGGGTTAGATGAAGAATTAAGGAACTTCTGGGTTCCTGGACAAGATTTACTCTTTTATGGCTATCAGACACAGGATACTAGGCTACAAAGAACATGTGCCAGTGTGATCCAGTGGGCCAATTCTTCTAGAATACATTTAAAACTATTTATTAAACACAATTTAAAACAGAACATTTCAAATAAAATACAGAAAAAGTACTTACACAGCATGGATACCTCTCCCAAAACTGCCATCTTGATAAAATATATTACACTCAAATGTTTTAATGAGCTTGGCCTTTCATTCAAAATATTAGTTACAAAATTATATCTCTACTGGAATAACATTACTGATTATTCTCCACTAAAACAGATACAGCAGTTTCATGGCTTTGCCACCAGATAGCGTCTGTGCAAGCACTTACTAGGAAACAGAATAGTTCTACTACTGAACAGTTCCAGCTGCCATTTTTCTCCTAAGAAAAGCTAAATTACTCACTTTGGGTTTATTTGCAGGTTATTTTCCTTCCTAAAAACTGATTTAAAAAAAAAAAAAGATTGAACATGTCACTGGCATCATTCTGTTCACTAATTAGGGAGATCTCTATAGCCTGTTTGTTCCCTTTCCACTGCACATCTCACAGCGTTTCTGCCATCTGAATTCAAGATCTCCTAGACACTGCATTCAAAGTCTAAGAAAAGACTACTTGAGCACACAAGTTTCTCAGCTGCCACCACTCCACTACACAATTTAGGGGAGTAGAACAGAGCTAACAAACCTAAACCATCAACTTCCAACCTCAGTTGGAGAAAACGTGGTACTTTCGCATTTTCTCGTTTTATTAGCAGAAATCAGAACTGAGTGATTCCACAGGAACAAGAGACAAAAATATTTATAAATAATAAAAAATTATATTCACCTCCTACTAAAAATACCTAGTATTAGAATGTGAAAAAACACAGTGCTTACCTACATTTGAAAGAGCCAGTAAATATGATTTAGTGTGTTACAAACATATAAGCCTTTCATGCATAGCAAGCTAGCTGAAACAATTGTTTGGAGAATACAATTGTAAAACATATGCAGGTTGATATCGGAGAATTTACACATGGTTTCTGGAAAGGAAACTATGCTTTTTTAGGCTAGTAGAATTTTATAATTACAACAGTGAACTTAGGAGAAATTGCTGAAAAAATTACTTTCAAAAAGCCTCCCTCAAAGTCTCAAGAGGCCATTAAGTAAAATTAGTATTGGTGTTAGGGGAAAACATTTGCATTTAGGTGCCAGCAGTAAAGCACCAAAAGAAAAAGCAGTAAGTAGCCTGTTAATTTGCAGAAAAGGGTTAACAGAAGGCCAGAGTTCTGCACTAGAACTGCAACACGTAGTCCAGAAAGCAAAAAGTGGCAAAACTCATTCACACAAAATTATTACGGTTAAGAGAAAGAACTTTACAAATTTCATGTAGTCTAACCAAGCTAGATAAAATGGGAAATACATGACATAGAAAATAATAGAATAGAATAAAGACAAAGAAAATAATCAACAAGGTATTGTGTGTCCAGGTGAATATTTTACTCACCAACTTCCTGGATCTTAACAACAAATTCAGAAAGAAACATGCTGACTCTTGATAGTCCATAGAAGAACAATACTTAGTAAAAAAAAATTAGGATGTATACTAAATATTTTGGAGAATATTACAACCAGTACATTACAAACTAGACAGCATTTTAAATAGGCACTTTGTAGATACACAGCACTAGTGTGCAGGCATACTGTAAAAAATGGTTTGAAATGCAGTTAAATTAAGTTTAAAAAGGTGAAATTTGGTAACAAGAATCTTAAAGGGGAAGCCAAAGATCATCAGAAAGTTTCGGTATGTTGACTGTAACTGAGAGATGCAGAATAATAAAAAGGAAAAGGTATAGAAAAAAAAACCCACTAAGAACTTTGAGTTTAACTGGATTTTTAGAATAAAAAGAATATATTCAAATAAATCAGGGTTAAAGCATCACAAATAACGTAAAGAAGAACTGAACTACTTGAAGCTTTATACGTGAAACTTTTCAGTGGCACAATACACCTTTGCAAAAAGTGATTCTGAAAAGAAAGATACACACACCTTATAATGAAATCCTGCTGCTTTTCTGGAGATGGCAATTGATAGGCAGAGAGAATGGAACAAAAGTTAAACTCTCTGCTCCACGGCCAGTAGAATTCTTGAATGCAATTTTTTTTTGCCTTTGGCAGCAGCCATCAAGCATAGCTCTGTACAGTTCTGCAACCATCACAGCACATGCTGCCTCTACCCCAGCTAGTGGGTAGGTTATATGGAGAGTGCTGTAATAGTCAGGCTGCAGGATCTGACACAGTGTGACAAGGGAGGTCACAGGAGACAACAGGACATTAATCAGGACTGTTACTGCAGTGATGGGATACAGCAGCAGACACAGGATACAAATCCACAGGAAACTAGATTTTGTTAGCTCCGCTGCTCACAGAACAATTTGTTTCCCTTGTGTTTTACAGATTTGAATACTAATATTTCTGTACGTTGCAGCTTTGATCACTGTGTTAAATGTAGGTCTACTGAATAAAAGGATTAGTTTGTCCAGACTGGCATGCTTATGACTGTGATATGAAGAGAACTCAAGAGAAAAACCTTTGAAGATCAAGCACATGTTCTATTTTAAAGGCTGAATCAGCAGTAGTAGCTGAAGGTGGTTTAAATCATGCATATAGTTTACAGCATGATACATGACAATACTTCTGCAGTTTAGTATAAAGATTGTAAACATTTTCAGATTACTTAAATTTGTCTTGCTGTTAAGAGGGGCAATACCACTGTCTTCTTACTGAAAAGGCTAAGGAGTCAGGCAGCAGTAGCACTCATGTTGGTTCACAAGCAGCTGGGTTTCAGAAGTGGACACCACAATCACAAAAGCAAAGAAGGGACAGAGGGAACAAGATCAGCCCTTTTGGTTATAGCACATACTCCACACTGGTTTCAGCAGACCATCAAACCACAACCATGAGGTTTCAGGACACAGTTAAGCTGAGCTAATGGCCAGCCAGTGCCCAAAGGATTCGCTGCCAGCTGTGCATTCCCCATGTACATTCCATGTCACACTGAGCCAACTCAATTTGATCTTTAGTTCCCTTCTCTCTTAAATTTAGGGAACTAAAATGATAGAAAACCAATAGCACAAAATTAATTTGAATAGTCTTGACAAACAATTAGATTCAACCAATAGCTAGTGCAGGAAGAGATATGGGTAGGAGAAGCTGTTGGGAGCCATTCCTTTCAGTAGCAACTAAGCAGGTGAAATACAATATGAAATGACAACCCGATAAAGGACAAGTGACTATAACATCTCAACCTTTGTGACATTTGAAATTATTTTATGAAGGAAGGGTAAAACGTTAAATGGTAAGTTTCTCCTTTTTAATCTTTGTGAGCTCGTGCCTAACCTACGCTATCAATTTTGTTCCCACCACACTGCAATGTAAACAAACAACAGGAATGAGAAGGACCAAAACGTTAACATTTCTTTTGTGCCACTAAACAAGCTTTTGTTTTTCCAGTCATTCCCAGCACCCTTTTGAAAGGTTCCCACAGCCCGTGTAAACAACCACAAGCTGAGCAGGATGACTGTACATATCTCCTACATAGGCAGGCAGCAACCACAGCATGCAGCTGCCCTCACTAGACAGCCACACATCCACCCCCTGACAGGGGACACCACCCACCTCTACCCTTCAAACAAAACTCCTGCCTGTGCTCCTGAGTCACACTGAGTGTTATCTACTGCTCCTACCAGGCCAAATGGCAGTAATGGCAGAGCTGAAGTTTGACCGTCAGTTATTTCACTATCAGCCCACTTCTCTTCCGTAGCATATCAGGAATTACTTGATTTCAAAATAGTCAAGCCTAACAATGTTCAAAGCACCAATAACAACAGATTCACCACGGCAATAAGCTATAAAGCTGGGAATACAATACACAACATAAAATCATAGAATCAGAGAATTATTTGGGTTGGAAGGGACCTTACAGGTCATGTAGCTCCAACCCTTTTGCCATGGTCAGGGACACCTTCCCCGATACCAGGTTTTTCTAAGTCCCATTCAGCCTGACCTTGAAGATGAGATGAAAATACAGGACATCCTGGAAACAAAATAAATGTAACTGTGCATGTCAAAGTTGTTTTGCTACAGTAAGCCATGTCTAAGAACTGTCCTAGTTGTAGTACACTCCCATATGTAAAATTTTCAAATTTAAGTTAAACATCTGGACAACCCAAGGAAGCAGCCATTATGGAGATAATCACGGTTATTAACAGTTCAGCCATCTGTGTATTAGAGCCCACCTAAGATATAATTAGTAGGACCTCTTCCACACATATAATCACTCCCCTGAAGACACATAATGTCAAAACATAAAATTACTACCATGTTACTAAGGGGCTACCATAGCCTGCATGCTACTCTTGACACGTCTCTTGAACATCAAGTGGCCATTCAGGGCCGTGTATTTCACAGCTGGCAGAGTGGAGCAAGTGCAGGGCAGCACAAAGTTTAGCAAGCTGGGAGCCAAGCAGTGGCCAAGTCTAGCTCTTATCCAGACCATTGACAGCATGGTCAGAATCCACCTGCTACCACAGATAACACAACTACCACACCATGAAAGCAGAGGGTTATAACTGCCCCCTTCTACCAGAGGCTTGTCATAGGGTCATGTCTGCCCCATCTTGGCCAGATGAGTTTAAATATGGGCCAGTTGGTGCAAGAATATCAGGCTGAATCCCTGTCTCCCTCCCCCTCAACTCCTGCAGCAAGTAGCAAGTTAGGAGAAAAGCAATCCCCAAATACAGTGCCCCAAACAAATTGATTATTTCAAACTCATTCTTGCTTAAAGATCAAATATGGGACTGCTATTTAGGCATGTGCAGAAAGAAACAGTGTCAAAAGTTTCCTGGCAAAAAGAAAAAAAAAAAGATGAAACCACTGAAAACCACAGCAACTTTGCCTTAGCACGCTTTAAAGGATGCTGAAGATGAGCCCAAGATCCATAAAAACTGTCACTACTGTACTCTTGTAGTGTCACTACTGTACTCTTGTAGTAAAGAAAAAAAGAGTTACCTGTCATTGCAGTGAGCCACCCACTCAGAGAAATGCCACAGATCTGGAGACATACTCATCAGCTCTGGCAATAGCAGATGAAACTGCCACAGCAGAACTCAGAAACAAACGTTAAAAATAACTTAGACAAGGGTATATCCAGGATTACAGTTTCAGTTGTGCTAGATTGTCTCTTGCTTTGAGTATCACTGTATTAATTAAAACAAAATTACAAGATATAAACAGAAAGAGAAGTAGACACTCCTGGCAAACTGCAGGTTTACTGGCCCAATCTCAGGGCCACAAGTAACACAGCTTAGCAAAGACATAGACAATGGTGAAGCAAAGGTGAAGACATCCTGTTTTCAACAGAGATTCAGCACTATGCCAAGCTGTGTGGGGTCACACTTGCCACAAAAGATGAGTAACATTTCCTCAGACAGGTCTGAATCCATAGCTGTAGTTTTGGTTATCATTACTTAATGGTTATGGCCTTGAACACTAAAGAAAATACTTTTTGGTATATGCTAAACCCTTATTAGGCAACGAAGAAGTCAACAACAGCAATGTACCCACTGGTGTCAGGTCTAGCAAAGAAATGGTAGATTTTGCAGATACTGCAATAGCTAGTGAGCAACTTCTCAAGCATGTAGTATGCTACAATGCTGAAAAGGCTTGCACTTGCCAGGGAACACACTGAGCAGCTTACCCTCCTAAAAAGGGAACTTGGGGAAGAGCTTGAAACCTTTTCTTCCCCATTGGCTTATGATGCTTTGGGCTTGTTAGTCATTTAGTAAGACAAGTAGCTTGTCCTGAAGTAGCCTGTTCAGTTCTGAATTCACTGTGACTATTTTCATTCCTGCAGATATATACAGACACACATTCTATCCTATAAAGCACATCACATATTTTACATAAATAATAAAGTAATAATCTTTCACATGCAATTTTGCAATACAGCAAACTAACTCCCTATAAGCAGAGGCAGGTGTGCATGCTACAGCAGATCTAAATGTAAAGTTTCACCTTTAAGAAAACATGGTAGATTTGATCCTGAAAAGCACGTGCTCCAAAAGTATCCACCAGCATTTGTGAGAACATAGAGCTAATGTGTGCAGTAAGGACATTGTGACGGTCAAAGACAGCAGAGTTTAAGTAGATACTGTCAACAACACACACCCAGGTTTTGCAGTTCCTGTCCTTCTGAAATTCACAGCAGTTGCCACAACCTACAAGAACCTCAAGCCATAGCTGAGTAACTCTGACCCTGTATGACCGAATTAAGGAGTACTTCAATCTATCAAAAGGACCCACCAAAACTTCATGTGCAATCAAGTCTCCACCATTATCCTTAAGTTCTTTGATAAATCCACCAAGGAAACACACAGGGGAAGTCTCTGGTAACCTGTATCATGTAAGGGTCACCTCCCACATTCCAAGCCATCCAGAGCAACATTTCTAAAGGATGAAGTGCTGAAGAGGGAGAACAACAAGCTCTGACACTGGACCAAGAAGTTGAGGAACACGACAAGGGTACATAAGAACAAGTACAAGGATTATCCCAGAATCAGTTCAGATATTTTATTTTCAAAGAGAGACCTATGTTTAAAGAGACAGAACTGGAAGGGGAAAGATTTAATTTATCATTACAACCTAGGATACTGGAGTGGCAAGACTCATTGATTGAGGTTTTTCAAGAGTTTAAGGGGAAATTATTGCAACTCCCTTCTAAACTCGCACTTGCCACAGCCCCAGCTCCACAAGGCCCGGTCTTACCACAGCAAGTGCACACCTCTCGGCTTCATCCTAGGGCAGCCCTCCTGCTTCGGTAAGGAGGCAGATCTTGTGCTCAGCAAGTGTTCAGCAGTCTGCCATGCCCTCTGAGTGCACTTCATCTCAGCCTGCCCATACTGAAAAGCTCATAGACTTCCCAGCGCTGCTTCTCCAGAGAAGTATCAGGCAGGCCACGCCATCCTCACCACTTTCAAGCAAAAAATGTTTCTTCAAAACATTCACATTTTGGGCAACTTTGAATAGTCAGCCTTTGAACAGGAAGCATTACTTAACTACCTCAGAGTTGTCCCTCTGCTGTAAGCAGCCACCCAGTCTCAGGTCACAAGACAAACTAGATTCACCTAGGCCAGCTTAGCCAAGCAGTACCTGCAACAGTCTTCCCCAAAACTGGAGTTGCTAGAAAGCACACAGACCAACCAATTTCAAGAAACCCATTCCTCTCCCCTCCACATCCCAATGACCCCTGCCTACATGACATCTAAGGTACATCAATATGTTAATCAGTTTCATAACAATGTACTTGGGTTACAAAAATCCAAACAGCACTCTCAACCTTTTACGAGAGTATTAAAGGGAAACTGTTTTTCTTTTTTAAATATAAGCTGAGGTAAATAGCATTGCAAAATGTATCGTACTGGTATAACTCTAAATTGCAACCAAAACTGAAAACATACTTTTTTGTTTGATTGGGGTTTTTTGTCTGTTTGTTTTATATTTTAATTAAAACATCCCACACTTCTCTATTTTATGGCCATATGTGTGTTTGGTCAGAAATCTAGACAAATTCTACTAGTTCATAGTGCAACAGCCACCACCAATCACGTTGAAGGGATTTGAGCTGAGAAAAAAGAGCTGTGTGAGAGCAAGTCTTCCTGTTGCAGCTACCTGTGAACACACAGCTACTAAAACCATCACAAGTGTGCCACCGAAACAGCACACACCAACACTCTTCATCCTCCAGCACAAAGCAAAGACAACTGTCTGAGCTCAAGACTCAGGCACAGCTTACCTGAACTAAGCAAGCTAGTTTTGGATGATATTTCACACACCTCCTCTTACTAACCAGCTGGGTGTTGTATTCTCTGGCTGATGGTAACATCTTCAATTGTCCCAGCAAATGGGAAAAGATGTCTGCTGGTAGGTTAGGCATAACATTATGCAAAAAAATCAGTTTCACCTTTGTAAAAATAACTGCAATTGCTTCAGAGAACACTGAGAAAACAAAATAGACAAGAGCTACTGAATTACAGAGATCTGTCTATTTAGCAAAAACAAGCAGTCTTGAGGAAATGAACATATTTTTCGCTACAGTGAGCATGAACAAGACAGAATGTAGTAGCTCCTTTTACTCTGACATTCCTTACTTTTGAAGTACTTGACCTTACAGACATAAATCATGTCGACATCACTGACAAAAAAAACCCAGAAGGATCTATCAGAAAATATATGACTGCAGTGTGTGCACTGATACAGGACAAAGACTGGAGTAGCTGATCAGAACCACTGGTGGAAAGACCCAGGCAGGATTCACAACACTGAAACAGTTTAATTGCTCCCATTCCCTCTTCCTGCCCAAGAAATGTCCTCTCACAAATGAGCTACAGTGCCTCTCTTATTCATTACAGCCAAAAAACATCTCGCATATGCAAAGTTCTCAAAGAAGAAAAGCAAATGTGTACTTTAATATTTAAGTAAGAGCCTTATCAAGCTGTTACATTTATTGATTGATTTTGGCTAAACAGAGAAGGGAGCCAAAAACTGATTACTTTATTATTTCACCAATAATCTTTACAAAGTGAAAGATGGAGAACCACCTTTCATTTTCTATTAAAAACAGAACTGTGATAGATGAGGAGTGGATAGGTATTTAGTACTCTTCCTCTCTCCTAACATAGGAATAAGAAGGTACCCAGTACACCTGACAACACGTTTATTCAAAACCAGTCCCTTCAAAACAAGGACTTGTCCACTCCTCCCTCAAAGCCACCAAACACGTTCACCCAAGAGGAAGCCACTAAGGGTTGCCAAATGCACAGAAATGACACAGCCCTAAAGTACATACCGATAGCAACCGGAAGGGTGTTCTGGGACAGGGACCTGTAAGCACCTTGTGCTGCCTACAGTCTTTCACAGACATCTTCACTGGACCACTGAGAGACAGAAGCCTGGGCTAAACTGCCCTTGCTTGATTTGGCAAGACGAGCCTGTGTAATAACCAGCAGCTGTACCACCACAAAGCAAGAACAAGAAGTTTGTTGACCATTAGTCAGTTTCCATGCTTATGTAGTTCTAGGTCTTCATCAGACAAAATCAGACCTGAAATCTTCGTAGCCTTTGTCACAAGAGACTATCTTAATGCCCATAGACAAAATCTGTTTACTGGGATCACTGCTATCCTGTGAATACATAGAGCATTTCAGTACTGAACCATCCATCAGTTTCCACAAATTCACAAAAGCACAATACTTTGTTGTGGAAGAGCATTTTCATGAGCAATTGCATGCAGTATTTATCGTGTTTTTCCAGAATTACCTGACATACACAGTCCGCATATGACAAGGCTGAAGCAGCTCTGCAGATAAGGTCTTTATGCTACTTTTATTTCAAATGTCATATTCATATAGTCAGTTAACAAGCATGTGCTCTTCATGAAAAGATTCAGAATATTAAACATGTTCATTAAATACAGTCCAAATTTAAAAAACTGTTTACTTTAAAGAGACAGAAGAAGAGCATTCCTCTCTGTTTAATAACATTGCCTGGCCTAAATCATCACACACCATTCCTTTCTTTTACTGATTCAGAGACCATAAATTCCATTGAAGTAATTAACAGAACTTTTGCAAAGTATCGCATGCGCACATAATAAGGGAAAGTAAAGTTAATTTTCAATCTAAGTCTAAAGATAAAAAGTATTTCTTTCCCTAAAGTAAAAAGCTATTTATTGTAAAAGCTTTTCTAACAGTTAATGCAAATGAAAATCACATACTTTCTGATAAACATTTATGTTTCCAAACAGACACCGTTGTGTTAGTAAATTATTCAGCTTGAACAAAGGACTACACTGATTAGATATAAGCTGCAGTAGGAGGAAAAATCTAAACCTTGACAAAAATAATTTTAAAAACATGAAGTGATATATCTTTTTGAGATATTTATGAACCTGGAACACCAACAAGAATGCATAATTGCCATTGAGAACCAGGCTGCCATTAACAACTGGATGATGAGGGAGAAAGGGCAGATTTAAGTTTGGGACTAGGAAGTGCCTTAAAACAAGTGTAATCACCACATGAAAAAAGGACATAGTGTCATTTAGCCCCTGTAGATATTAAATACAGAATAGAACTGACCATCTCCATTATACTGCAGCCTGAAGAAAACCTCTCCTTTCCTAATCTCTGAGTTCTGTGATCAAGAAAAGCCAGGACTGAAACAAATGGAGAGTTCAACTTCTTTACACCCCTTTTTAAAACAGCAGCAATGACAGAAAGCTTAAGATAGGGAGATACTTCAGATTAAAGAAAACGAATGTTCTTACCTTCAGCAAATGTGATCTCAAAATGAAACTGTGAAAGATCAGGTGCCCTCCCTACCTTTAAAATTCCAATCAATGTCTAGGTTTTCCCCTGAATTTTCAGAGGCTGTCTCCTTCTCAGAGGAATGGACTTGCATACAGCTGGGAAACAGACAGTAAGTGCTCTCAAAAGTGTAGCACAAACTGAAGCACAGAGCAAGCATCCATAGCTGGAATTCTGGAGTATGGCCTTCTGCTCACACCCATGTATTTCAGAGCTTCAGCAACTGTGTACATTTCTGCTACGTTTTGTTTTCCTCTGCTTTCAATTACATCTGCTAAAGAAAGCGCAGGAGAGCAGGTGCCTAGCAACTGGCCCACAGGATGTTCACAAGCTGTACACTCTTCTTTTAATGAAAAGCCCGACAGATCCTACAACCTTCCCCTTCAAAGTCTTTCTAGACTCCTTCCAGGAAGATGTGGAGAGGACTCATGCAGACAACAGTTTCCACACTAGAGTTACAATATCTGGATCTCTGTCTGAACACTGTCTCATCAATTAAACGATATTCAACCTACTCTCTTCATTTCTTACTACATCCTCCTCATATATAACAAATTGCTGTATAAATTTTAACACCCGAACAGTACAATTTAACACTAGCAAACACAATTGTTTCTTACCCGACAAACTACTGTTTTCTACAGTTAAAAGCAAGTTAAGATACTCTATTAAAACACTTCAAGTTTTGATACAGTTTTTGCTCAGCGGGAAATTATGCAAGCAGCAGAAATGCTAAAAAGCAAAGCAAAACAGAACCTAAGCAAACGGGAGTCCCATTCCCAAACGAGACCCTTCGTTCCCCAGTCCCGGAGTAAAATCTGGTCAGTAAGAGCAAGAGCACTTGCTCTTGAAGCAGCAACTACTCCGATAAACAGGAAGAGCCAACACTATTCCTGGCTTTTAGAACACATTCGAAATACTTCACATGGAAAATAAGCAACTCTTTAACAACGTTTTACCGCGACAAGAAGAGCTGCATTTTCCACCCAAGTGTTATGTAAATGAGCGGGCAGGAGGCAGCCGCGGGGTCTGTTAGGAGCCACTCAACCCTATAGAGAAAAGAAGGAAAACGGGGGAGCGGGGGTGGGGGATGTTGGAAACCCTCGCGGCTCACAGCACCGCGGCCGTGAGCTCCGCTCCCAACCTTGCACAACTTTCCGCCGCGGCAGTTCCGCTCGGCTCCCCGGGCGGGGACGGGACGGAGGGGTCCC
>WEKY01056914.1:3366-76477 GCA_013390045.1 Picathartes gymnocephalus | reverse complement strand
CGGGCGGGAGAGGGAGCGAGCGCGGCGGCGGCGCGGGCGGATGACAGCGGTAACCCGGCAACGGGGCCCGCCCCGCCCCGGTGCTGGCGCGGGCCGATGATGCCGAGGGCGGGGGAGGCGGAGCCGCGCAGGTCCCGCCGCGGCCGCGCAGTTCAGCCCGGGACAAGGGGGCGGCCCTGGGCCCGTCCCGCCCTTTCCCGCCATGGGAAGTGCCAGTCCCGCGGCGATGAGGGCGAGCGGTCGGCGCTCCGTGCCCGGCCGCCGCTCGGTTCGTCCGGAGACCGGCGGTGGGAAGTGCTGGTCACCCTCGGTGCTTCCAGAAACCGGGGCTCACCTGTGCCCAGCAGCACTTTGTCAGTCGGGCTCCGGACGCCGCGAACCCAGTAACGGGAATGATGGTTACCCTGTCCCTGTTCTCCTAAGGCTAAACCAATCTTTAATTACAGGAGCCTCTAACAGAATCACAGAATCAATTCTGTTGGAAAAGACCGCTGAGTTCATCGAGTCCAACCTATGACCGATCATCCCCATGGTCAGCTAGACCATGGCACTGAGTGCCACGTCAGTCATTCATTCCTTAAACAGCTCCAGGGACCCCAGCACCTCCCTGGGCAGACCCTTCCAAACTACCCTTTCTGTGAAGAAATTAATGTCCAACCCAAACGTCCCCTGGTGCAGCTTAAGACTGTCCTCTTGTCCTGTTGCTGGTTGTCTGTGGGAAGAGGCCGACCCCTACCTGGCTACAGCCTCCTTTCAGGCAGTTGTGCAGTGACAAGGTCACCTCTGAGCCTCCTTTTCTCCAAGCTAAACAACGCCAGTTCCCTCAGCTGCTTGTCACAGGGCTTCTGCTCCAGTTTATTGCAGAGTTGTGGCTCTCACACGAGAGCCCTGCTAGGCCTCCTTTGGTTCTGGATGCTGAATATATGGCGCTGTTCAACAAACAACAAGGTAAAACCTGAACACTTAATCGTCGATCATTAAGTGTGTGGGATGGCTGAACGCAGCACTCAGCCTGGCCGCTGAGAAAAGCTTAGGCCTAAGGAGAAAAGAAAAAAAAAGTGGTATTTCACTGTGTTGCCATCATAAAACACATAAAACAAGAGCAAAATTAAGGTTATTCATGTCCCTTAGGTCTGGTGTTTCCTTCCTTTTCCAAAGATCATGACTGATCTTTGCCATGTCAGGGTATGCTCAGACAGACATTGGCTGCTCTGCTCAGACCTCACACCAGCTCTGGGCCGTGGGATGTCTGGCTGCAGTAAAAGCCTTCCAATTGCCCACTAGCTTTTTCCTTTCTGCTATTCAGTTTTAATTCTGCCTCTTATTCTCCATCATCTTCTGCTTGGTGTTTCCTTACCCTTTCCTTTTTACCTTGTTTACCTGATTTTTCTTTTCCCATGTATTAAAAACAGATGTTTGAGCTCACCTGAGTCTCCAAACCTCTCCCTTGTCCCTATTGGGACAATACAGCAGAGAAGCACTCTCACTCTTGAGAGCTGCAAGTAGGTCCCTTCCTCACCAGCTGAACTTCCACACTATTTCTGCCTAGCACATGCTTTTTGTAACAAATTGGCAAGGGATGCTTTTGCAGACAGCAGCTTCCTTCAAGTGAGCCCTGCTCCCCCACAGAACATGACTCACCTTTTCCACAGGATGGCAAAGCAGCCCTGCAATAAGTATATAGGTAAATATATAATCGGGTAATTGAACTTTTTATTCCTGGAGCAGGCAGGAATTAAGTCTGCATGAATAATATTTTCATTTTGGCAAGGTTTTTTCCCCACAAGTTTACAAAAACACATATGCATTTTTTGCCCTCTACTGAGGAAATAGCAATGCTAAAACTTTCGTATCTGCAGTATGAATCCCTGCCCCTTGAGCCAAGAGACCACAGGTCTCTCTCCTCAGACCCTATCCATTTCAAGGGGTTACTGGTTCCTGTTTCTTGGATCTATTGCTTTTTCCACTGGCTTTCTATTAATTGTGGTGTTCTCTCTCTGCCAGTTGAATAATAAATTCACAGATAGGTCAGACAGAATTGGGACACTAATACTGAGTACACATTTCTTGGGAGTAAAGGGAAAAAAGGGCTGTCTGATCAGTGTAGATCATTGACAATGGCAGATGCATGTCTCAAGAAGCAGCAAATCACTACTCTACCAGCACTGATGATAGTGCTCAGACTGGCTGAGGTTTTAATGAAAGTGTTACAATTATTTTATTAGTCGCAGATTAAAATGGTTCAGCGTGTAGTCTTTAATGGAAATATGGGTCATGACTGACTATACTTTAAACAGTAGGGATAAAAATAGGAATTGTACGGCAGATCAATGCATTGGCAGAACTAATCACACTGTCATATGCCAGACTTGAATGCCACCACACAGACAGTTTCAATAAAACTAATTTTAAAAATAACACACAGAACAATTTTAAGTGGAATTGTATTGTTTTCAACATACAATCCAGTGAGAATGCAAAAACCTTGCCAGAGGTTATTACAGTGCATGAAATCTTGACAGAGGAAGAGAAAAACACTGGGGCTTTTAAGCACTCTGCCTAGAGGCTGAAGGGATACTTGCTGTCTGTCTGGATGTATTTTCATGCCGTGGTGTTTTTAATCTTGATGGACTACCACCCCTATCAGAAGTTGGTATTAAGCTTAATGGCAAGACTGCAATCTATCAACAACCTTGGTAACTGAAAAGATTCCATGCTAAAAGGCATAGAAAATTAGATAATGATTTGAAAATGAGAGCCAGGAGATAGAAGGCACATGCATGAGTAACAAATCTGCTACAGAATTCTTACTGTAGAGGAAAGCTGACCCTGGATCATACTGTGTCATCTTTAAAATGACATAAATAATAAGGTGAAATAACCAAATGAAAGGAGCACATTCAAATCTTAAACCACCATTTTAAAAATCTCGTTAATTTGCCCATATTTCTGGTTCTACAAGGCATCTATGATAAATTTTGTAAGCTGTTTGCAGATAAAGGGAAGAATAAAGGATTTCTTTGGATTTCTTTGTGGGAAGACATGGACCCAAATGATGGTAATGCCAAAGGAGGCCTTCTGTACAAGGTTTAATCCATTTTGACTAATGCAATTTAAGTTTAAATCCTTACTTTTTAGAGATTATTTTCCCCAGTTGTTTACAGGTAGATATATCCTAATGGCTAGCAGTGCTGTGCGTCCCACCACCTACAGGAATGAGAATGGAAACTAAGCTCTGTCTCGGGCAGATGCTTCAGCTTCTCTAACCTGCCCCTACCTGAGGCTGCACATGTCAGGGTTTGGGATGGGAGAGGCATGTATCCCATGTCATGGGGTCATCAGTGGTGCACACATGTCCAGGTCCTGGACTAGGGAGGGTTTCTGAGGCAGAGTTGATGCCTGAGAGACCCATTAGCAGGATTTCTGTGAGGAGGGAGTTACACCAGACACAAAGTCCTAGCTTGCAGCATAGTGCTTATCCATGTTTTGGATCCCCCCTGCCAAACACAGGTCAGAGGTGTGGGGAAGCTGTGCTGTTGTGCTGCTGGTGTAGGAGGAGGCAGGCAATAGAGCAGGGGACACCTGCTCCACGATCAGCAGCTGTCTTAATCACACCTTGTTCTGCGGGGTGAGAAAAACATCTCAGGAGCAGACAAAAGGTAGCGAAAGGGGCAAGATAAACAAGCCACAAGGGAGTAGAGCCACACTTTTTTTTGTTAGTGAAATATAGATTGATTCATCTGGCTCAAACTTCACCCTCTGAGCTGCAGTGCTTAGGCTACACATGGGCTGTCAAAACCTTACTTAAAACTAAATCTACCAATTCAGACTGCCTGCTGCCACTTCCTCAATGGTATGAAACATCCTCTCTATCTGCTTCATGTAAGGATATGACAGAGCTGAGGTAAAGAAGCAATCTTTCAAGCGAAGACACAGTTAGTTCCACCTTTAATTCCCTGCAAGTGAAAATGCTGTCCTGGCTGACCTTGGGAAGGTCATTTTAAATACCCATGATGGAATTGAAACAGTCTCCTTCCCAGCAGACAGACATTTGATTTGTCTCTCTTTTATTACTGTTCTTTTCAAGAATGTTTTTAGAGTCACTGGTAAGGCATAATTCACATTTCTCCCATGACATTACCGAGTACTGTAAAGTTGTGTGCAAGCACATTGCACCAGACTTAGACAATAAAATCATGGCTGTAGGTAGAACCTATTGCATTCAAACAAAATAAAGGAGATACAACAGAAGTAATAACAAGAAAACAAGAATTAAAATTTTCTTTCATCTTAATTCCTCTAGGGAACAGGTCATCATGGTCATACTGAGCTCAAGCAGAGTTATAATGTAAATATTCTCTTCAATAAAATGAACAGATAAAGAAAAGAAGAGCTTTACAAGATCTCGTTTTCAGGAGATGTAAAGGTCTAACACTTCCTGGTTGCAGCTAAAAAGCCTGGAAAAGAGACAAAACTTCCAAGATAAATAAGGCAAATTTTCATGGATGCAGTCAAAGAACTGGACCCTATTTCCCAAGACTCCTCCCCACTTGGGAGACAAAAGGACTACATTTACTGCAACAAACATCGATGAAAGTTTATCCAGGCATAACTACAGCAGTCCCAGGATCTGACTGCAGGTAAAAATAAATGACAATGCTATGGCAGCATCAGCTCAGAGAGCTGATAGAACAGATGATCTCATCAACAGGAAATTTCAGTCTCAAACCCTAGGTCTTGGTAACACCACCATGCTTTGCTATTGTTACTTACATATAAGTTTCATACCAATGATTTATCAGAGAGGATTTGTGAATTCTTACCCTGACTCAGGAAAATGGTCTTATTTTTGATACTTACAGGGATGATACAGTGCAAGACCTTTGGGCTTTTTCTTCCCTTGTTCTATTGCTCCATTTCTGCTCATTCTGCTATAGGCAGTGTAATGGCTTTAGTAAAAATAACTTATAAAAGAAGAGAAACAGTACAAACAGTGAGAAGTCTGACAAAAGACTGTCTATGCAAATATACTAGTTTCAATGATGGAGTTAATTACCTTTGTATGTCTTGTCTGTTGCTTAAAGTAAATATAACTAGAGTTAAAACAGCTCTGCCCTAAGTGTGCCACATACTGATATATTGATTTGATTTTAGTGCATGAGTGTCGTTGATGTTTTTCTTTTGCACCGAATGCAAAATTGTACTTCTAAAGGACATGGCTTTAAGCAAAAACATGGGGTTTGGTGAAATGTTTGCAACTGAACCCCAGTTTGACCTGACCTGTGCAACACTGCAGGCTCAGATCTCCAATCTTGGAAACCTTACAGGCAGGTATTTCAGTGCATTGCTGCTACTAACACCCATGATAACACACTCAAGTGAACCAATTTCTGAATGTTGTCCAAATCCACACCAAAACACAAAGTTTGTCAGGTCCACCAAGGCTGTGATTACACCAGGACTAAGCCAGCACTAGGACTAGAATTAATTGCACCCTGACAAAATCAGGGCAGACACAGTAAGGGTAGTACAGATCAATGTATTGGCAAAACTATATTGGGCAGCTTGCCTGAAAGCTTGCTGCTCACAAGTTTTGTCAGTCTCTTGTTGCTATTGGACTTAAAATTCATTGTAATAGAAAGAGAGCTCAGATATCTAAGACCAGTCTCATAAAAGCAACACAGGGAAAAAATTCACACAGGAAAGCATGTAGTCTGTGTCTCTGACAAGTACTAGTTTACAAAACATCAGCCTATTTATGGTATTTGTCTAAGTGTGTGCTTGATGTTGAAAGTGTTAGCAACTTTCTTCTATAATCTATATTTAGCCATGGCAGCCTGACTGTCATGGTAAGCAAAAAAGTTTTGGTGGGAGCAAATCCTAATAAGGTATTCCCCGGTATTGAAAATAACTGAGTCACAGCTGCGATATTTAAACTATTTATAATTCTATTAAACAACACTTCATAGGAAACCACTGTGGAAACCTGGTGGTAACATCACTGTTTTCTGCTATGGATTGATCTTAGTGCTGAATATCCCCACACGGTAGCAGAGCCTTTTCTTTTCCCAGAAGTTTCATAAAATTCATGTTCATGTCTTCAGAGGTAGTTCTCCAAAATTTAAAAATCGTTTCTTGACATAAATCTGAATACCTATATTTAATATTTGTTTCAAATACTACCTGGCACTGTCCTGCTCTCCGCTATAGTTAATATTTTGTCCAGCCATCTTCTTTTGGCCATCCACAGCCCCCTGCCTTCCCCCACAATGGCTGCAGTTTATAAAATAATTATTCAGGAAAACAGTTTCTGCACAAATATAAAAGGACAATCTTAGGGATAAAAAGACATTTGACTCATGTATTCAGCTAAATCAGAGAATACTTACTAGCTGTACCAGGTGACACAAAATTCTCATCAATTCAAGTTTTTCGAGCCATTTGTACTTTTGATTGTAATTATGTGTCTGTAAAATGGGACACTGACCTTTTAGCCCACTGCCACCTGGTCTTCCAAACTAATAATGTCAGTGGAATGGGGTTAAAGGAACTTTACCAAAGTCTACCTGAGACAGACAGCTCTCAATTTATCTGAATTAGGCTATTAGTACTGCCCTGGGATGGCAACAGTGTCTCATCAAATTCTAGGCTTTGAGTCTTATCTGATACTACATTTCACAACAAAAAATACTGGCAAATTAATATAGGCCTAGAACTTTATTTCCAGTACTTTTCATGCTCTCCAGATAGTAACTTGTTTCCTGTGTTATTTTCTTCTCCTTGGGACTTTACTCTTATTTCTCCCATATCTAAGCAAATCAAATCCTCCCATGACTGGAGAAAATACAGTCAGTTTCTGTAGTTGTGTTGCTCCTGAATAAACTGACTTTAAGTACTTATATTTCAATAATGATATTTTAATTACACATACACATGCAGAAAGAGAGGAAAAGCATAAGAGCAACTTTTAAAGTACTTGGCTGTGTACTAGAAAAATCAAGATGTAGCTGTTGCACAGAATTGTACAATAGAATCTGAAAACTATACAAATTTGGCAAGCCGTATGTAAAAGGAATAATCTTCCTCTCTTCATGGTGTAGTCCAAAATAATAGTTTTAGTTAACCAGTCATGCTGCTACCCTTTTGTACTTAGCTTCAGCCAGGGTGCTAAGGAAAATGGAAGACAGAAAGGTTTAACATTTTATACTAGCTCAGTGCTCTTTGGGATATTTTTTCAACAAATTTACAACAATTTAACAGAAAGTGATTAAATTTTGTAATGAAGAGTGGCTTCTGCATGGCAGGGTTAAAGCCCCATGCTACACTCTGGCTTCCTTTAGAAAATATTTTTTCTCATCAGGCAAACCCGGATCAAATTAAGTCCAACAGCAACCAAATGCACCAGGAAGTAGAAACATTAAGCATGTAGGGAATGCTAAACTTTGAAAGTATCTGCATCCAAGAGCCCAACTTCACACAGAGAATTCTCAAACTTTCTTTTCGAAGGCACAACCAACAGACATTACCCAAGGAACCAAGCAGAACCCAAGCTGTGGGTTTGTTCTCCACAGCACAGCTTTGCTGTAGGCAGGTGACACAAAATTTTCTGGAAGACAGTAGTGTAGTGAGCTAGATAGGCCCGTAGGGGTGACCCTGTTTCAAGGGAGGGGAAAAAAATTATACCATGAATTTGTGTTGAATACTGTCTTTTTCCCCTGAAAAAAGAAAATCCTCAAGAGATAAGGTGTTACTGCCCTGACAATTGCTGTGATGAGTGATCCCTTCAGATTATTATGTTCCATTTATCCCACATATACAAGTTAGCAGTGCACTATAAAGCCTCTTTCCAAAAGGGAAAAACTAGAGATCTCCAAATATCAGTGGGAAAAAAGAGAGAAAATACAAAACCACATTTTTGATTCCGTAGTGCTTTGCGAGAGTTATTCTGAAGGTCATCAGCACTTTCAGAGGTGATGGTTCTGTGAAGGCTATATTATGCAATGTAAAATGCTTTCAAAATTTTAATTAAAGAAGCCAGATTGGAAGCTTCTCTTATTAGAAGTAAAAAGTAGTCTCAAGTTCCTGAGAGGGAAAGTCGAAGGCAATTCCAGGTTGTTCAGAAGCCATCCACATAAGTCTCCAAAAATGTAAAGGGTTCTTATATAGTTTGTCCCTCTTACTGACCCTGTTATTATAAATGCCGATTATTTTTTATTTTTGAAATGTGTTTATGGGAATCAAACTATTAGTCTGAATATCCTCAAATATGGATCTCATTAGCAAGATGTTACCACGGCTCTCTTGACTAGTAGCTGGTATTCCTTTGGGTAATATTAACAGCTGCAATCAGAGACTGTTAACTATTACCCAGATTAAATAGCTTGTCATTCAGATTTATGTAATAGGGGACGGGGGGAGGAAATAAGGATGCATTCCCTTCTAGCATTCACAGGTCAAATATTTATTGTTGCTTGGCAAGTATAATGGGCTTGAACCACGTCATAAGCTTGAACAAAGGCAAGATAAAATAATATCTCTTCTGTAGCTCTGCTCGGTTCAGGTCCTTCACTGTTTCTATTAAGCAAAGCAATGAGCCTACACATGTTATTTTGCAGAATTACCCTTTAGCAGAAGCACTACTAGAAAACAACAAAAATTCCTCAGCCAGAACATCTTCTCAATTGTCATCTTCACTGATGATCAGAAGGTTACTGCCATACAATAAAACTTCTAAATCAGCAAGAAATTTCAAGACACTTGTTATTTGTAGAAAAAAAATGCCTAGAGTTACAATACTCGATCAGTTGCATGAATATTAATAGTGCTGAGAGCCTTAATCTAGACAGTTCTCAAATTTTGCAAGTGCTGTTCGGCATTGTGCTCATCGGGCGTCCTGGTACCTTGGTGACACAGAACTGAAAACACGTGTTACAGCTCAGGAAAAGCTCCTGCTGGTTCCTGACACTGCTTGCAGTGCCTCTGTGCACACTTTAGCAACAGAATTTGGAGTGGACAGGAGTAAGAAAAAACACGAACTCCCACATACAAGGCTGTGGAGGAAAAGCAGCATGCTAAGGCTTAGCAGACAGCATCACTGCTTTCCTGTGGGAGCTCAGGCTGCAGCAGGAGCCTTTCCTTCAGCCTCTGATTTGATGTGTTAATAATGCTGTACACAAAGCATGATGATCCCTAGTAACTGCTACTAGATAGGTGTGGCTTTCTGGATTCTTGTTAATGCTGCTTACCAAGAAAAAAACCCATCATTTCACTGTCTGATCAGTTAGACTACCCAATCTGAAAAGATAAAATCAGTTTCAGGGGTTTGGCTTTTCACTCGAGGATAGAGGAATAGTAAAAAAATGCTTTGAAATCTCAGACTCTGGGACCTCTTTATAAAAAGTCGTGTCAGTATTAGTTTTGCCCCCAGACTTGGCAGCAGAAACACAGGCTGGGCTTTCCCCCATGCAATTGCAGAGGACAGGGCACTGAGTGTCATGCTGCAGTTTTGGAGCGTGCCAGCCCCGGGGGGCCCCTCTCACCTCCTGCTGCACAGCCCTGTCCTCACCCTCACTGCGACAGCAGCTTTTTGTACAGCCTTAATAAAAAACAGATCAGAAATAACACTTTCTTAGGAGGTTTATTTTGGAGCTTGGTCAGCTAACTGCTCCTTTTTCTTCTCTTATGTGGTGATGCTGGGGGCTGGTGCACTGAGCCCACCTGAGAACAAGTGACTGAGGAAGCAGAATTTGCCAATCCCAGCCCACAGCTGAAGCTAGCATGGGGCAGGTTGTGTTTCATACAGCTTTCCAAAGGCTTCACTCAGTTCTTTAAATTGTTGTAAAAGTAAACATAATACAGAGGTTCCTGAGCTGTTGGCAGAAGTACATTGACCTTACTGTGTCTAGGACTTCACCCATTTAAATAAAAAGGCAATCCAATATGCCATGCAATGTCATCATCAATTTACCAGTCCCATGGCTGCCCATAAAGCCTTCCAAGCTGGATATAGCCTGATCTTCTAGTGCAGAAGCTGCAAGACCATACATTTCTTAACTTCTACTTTCCCACTAGAAGGAAAATGTGAAACTCCTATAGATCAGTTGGATTTTAAGAACTTGGTATTCAGGGCTGAGTCTCTGACTGGAGCAGGGGGAAGTGTGTGCCATGAAATTCAAGTCTGTTCCATGTCCTTTGGGTCTGAGATTTAGTTTCACCTCTGTTTTTCTTTCAGTGTTCATATTCCATGCACTTTTTTTGGTTATATCTCCAGGAAAGTTACTGAATATCTTCTGATATATGCTGAATTACATACTTACATCTGCGCTTGTGCTTATTTCAGAGATCTGTAGCTGTAGTTCCTAAAAGCTCAACTACATCAACAGAATTGCAGGTGCAGCTCTGATCCCTGAAGGTATTTACTAAGTCAGAGGGAGAGATTTATAACTCTGACTTCAATGGTGCTACACTGATTTACGTCAGCCAAAGAGCCTCTGTGTGCTTTTTAGAGTTATCTGCTTGACAACTTGTCCATCTTCTCATGTGACTCAACTGTTTTCTGTTCTTGGGCTCTAACCTTCTGCACATTAGTGGGTGTCATGGTAACTAAGGAGCAATCACATCTAGCAGGCTAGCAAAAAAACCAGAACTTCTGAAGGTTAAAAAGTAACTGGAAAAATTATTTCAGTAATGTAAAAAAAGAAAATAAAACTCCCCCCAACCTCGAACATGAAAGACGCTCCAAACTGAACTTTCTGTGTTTTTTTGGTAAAGTAACCCAGTGGCAATAAAGGAATAGCACAGCTGGAACATCTAACACCAATGTGATGGTTCAGTTAGGCGTGTTGGCAAGCAGCAGGGTATGGGTTCAAATTTGGGTTGTTCTTTTACCTTACATAGGAAGGAGGCTGAAGACAGCAAACTCTGGAAATGTCTAGGTTCATGTTTTGACAGGTGTCTGTGGCCAGAGAAGTAAAGATGAAGTTTGCCTTTGCATAGTTAGGAAGTGGATAAAATCTTTTTACTTGTTCTCAACAGGAATGTAGAAAGTGCAGTGGGAGCTTGCTGTGGCGTGAGTTTGAGAAGAAGCTCTAGGGTGGGATGTGCTATAGTATGACCCACCAGGTGGCTGGGGTGGAGGTTGGTGATGGGGGATGCCTCAGCAAAGAGGCTCATTGTGAACTTCAGTGTATTTTGATATGTGCTGAGGGATCACAAGTCTCAAAAACACTCGTTCAAAAAAAAGCCCTGGCTCCCAGTTCAAATACTCTTAATTTACAGACTTCTAGACAGTCTAAAGATAAGTGGAAGTCAAGGAATGAGCCTTGCCTATAACTCCCAGATCTTGAACTTTCACCTGTGCTGAGATCCTCTGGCCATATCTGTGTGTCTTTCAAAAACAGACTTTTTCCAGGTGCAGAGAAGATGGTGCACAGGAGGCATCTTCATAACTGTAGGATCTTAGGGATGTTACAAACTCTTCTAACCATGTCTCAGCAAACAAATATCTCTATTTTAGCCAGCAGCTGATGGTAATTCAGAGTTCCTAGGTCGTGGAGGGAAAGTGAAGTTTCTTCAGAGGAAGTCTTAGAATAACAAATGCATCCCAATCCTAGGTTACTTATCCTTTTTCATTCAAAATGTTTCTTATTTCTGCTTTGTATTTGTCTAGCTCCAGCTTTCATCCATTGAATATTTTAATATTGACTATAGATTCAGTATGTAATGCTCTATGGTGAAAATCTCCCAGTGTTGAGCCATATAAAATGCTACAACTGGAATGTGTCACATGTCAAGGCAATATCCGAAAAATAGAATTATTTTTTCATATATAAACATTCTTCACTGAGGCACATTTGTATTTGGAGAATTGCAGGCTTTGTCTAAGGCATATGTCTGGAAATATCTTCTAATAGCATCCAATCAAGGCACTCTAGAGCTCTAGGCACATTCAATGCTGAAAGAACATTTACAGGGATGAGGAGGCTGAAGAGCTTCTCACAGGTGCTGTAATCAGAAGCCCTTTTCTCTTTCTGTGTTAGTCACTTTCAGACTGAACAATTTGAAATCACTGTTGTTCTGGGGTTTTTTTCCCAATAAAATTAGCAACTGCTCTGCTTACTTTCTATCAGTCACTAGAAACTACATGCCTATATATAAAGGAAGCCATCATGATGTGTAGATATCATCTAATTTCAGTCCCTTTTGATGGAATAAGAATTTATTGAGACAGCAGTTGGATTCTTTGGCTCTTGCTTTTCCCCTCCCTCTTCTCCTGGGCTATTACACCAGGGTCTTTCTTGCACACTGCCTTTTGGATGTGAACTCAGCCAGCCTTGTCTTCCCACCTATCCCCATCCCAGTATTTCCCTTGGGTTAACTGCCAACTGCTTTCAGCAGTAGCGGTGGACACATTTGCCTCTAGCTAAAGCACATTGGTTTAGGCATGATATTAGGATTGAAAATGTGTAGATTTAACTGGAAAAGAGTAACAACCCTGTTGGATTTATCTTAAAACTAATGATTAGTACAGGCATAACCGTGCTTGTGCAAGCTGTATATAAAGACCTTCTTCTCCTGCATCTGCTTATAGACATCCTGTGACTCTGGGTTTCAAATGCTGCTGGTGCTGCAAATCTGAAATGTTCTCTCTGCCACTCTTAGTGGCTCTGCTCAGTAATTCCCAGCACTGACAGATCAGGTGCTGCAGCTGTTGGGTTGGGTGAGAGGAGGTGTGCAGCCCTACTCTGGAAGCTGTGTGACCACCCACCCTGCCTGCCCAGGAGAGAAGGGATGCAGCTGGAAAATCACCACACTGCAGCTACAGGAAATGACCCTGCCTTGGGGAAGGGGGTGGTATAATGCCTCAACTGCCTTTCTCTCAGAAAAAATGACAAATTGAATTCACAACTGGGTAGCGATTTCAGTATCCTTTGTACGGGTGGAGTGACAGAGCTTTAAGCCATATTTCTGCTTCTCCCCAGTTCAAACCTAGGAGGAGTAAAACCCAGCCCCAGTATAAACTGGCACAGACTCCATCCTGCTCTGAATTATCTCCTGCTGCCAGAAGAGACAGCCAAAGCTCCCTGCTGCAGCCCTGTGCCACTCCCTATGGATAATCTGGTTGTAGAGTGAGGTGAAAGGGGAAGAAAAACAGAGCAGCAAATTATGCCAGTAGGAAAGCTTTGTTATATTTATAAGGCAGCCGGGTTAGGAGCCAGGGAGTGAGATGCTCATGTAGTAATGGAATAAATTCTATAAATGTAGTTTAGAATGGATAGGAGGATGCAAACAATTAATTTGTTTTATTATTCTTAATTTCAACTTTATATTCAAATGTAAAATACTTTATATGCACAAATGCAAGAATATGCAGACTGAAAGTAAAAACAATATATGTGAATTTTCATATTACTCTGAAAGAGGTTAGAGGTTTATTGCTGGAAAATCACTAGGAGAAGTGATTTTTTTGAACCAAAACGATGCAGGCCATGTCTGTCTAGGATCAAGGACTGTGTTAAGACAGCAGTCAGGGAAACATCATGAAAATAAATAAGGCGCAGAATTGCATGCAAGAAAACAGCAAACAAAACTGTAAATCTGTGGTCCAATGTAAGACAAGGGTAATGAGACTAGCAGCTACTGGGAATAAATGCTTATGTGTGTGGATGAGGTCAAAACTCTAGAAAGAATTTCTAGAAGAGAGGAAGAAATCATTAGGCTTTTGTACGTGGCATTTCTAATAGACTGGGAGAAGGCAAAAACTCATAGGTACTGTGTAGGCCAAAGAGCTGAAGACTATAAAATTACAAACTACTTTGAATCAGCTGTCCAATGTAATGTGGAAAAGGCCCTAATAATAAAACTGCAGATGTCCAACCAGTGTGTGTCCTGTGGGGACAAACTCCCCGCTACTCCATGCCTTTGTAAGGTTTAATGAATGGGGGCAGGCACAGATGCAGGGGTGCAGTGAGCTGGGCAGGGACTGTACTAAGGCTTGCTTGCCAAGTCATATTTGTCACAGAGCTGCAGGATTGGAGCTTGAGGGGGCTGGGACTGACTGAGGTGTCGAGGCACTTGCCAAAGCCCCCAGGCTTGTGAGCCCTTGGAGCAGCCCTGCCTGAGCATGAGGAGGGGGCAAGGTGGCTGCTGCTGGGGCACCCCTGCTTGGGGCACAGGGATTGCATCAGGGAACAAATTGCCTCCAGAGCTGGGATAACTGAATTGTCAAGTGTCACTGGTTTCAAACAAGTTTTTGTTGATTTGGTTATTTTTGATTGGGTTTTTTGGTTTGGGTTTTGGTTTTTTTTTGGCTTAGGTTTCCCAGAGCTACACAAGTGTAGTCGACTTTCCCAGTTGATAGGTAATGACATGGGGATGGGAGGGAAATGAATCACCGAGGCTACAGGAAAATTTATTTTTAGGAGAACAATAATGCCATATATCAACAAAATGTTTTGTTCTGTCACTTGTTAGCTCATTGGCCACAAGGCACCATCTTGGGATCTTTGTAGACTGAGAGCAATGGCCTGTCTACACCTGAATCAGTGGAAGTTAAAAAGGGGCTTCATGATTCTTGTATGATAGTCATAGAAAGAGTCCTATAGAGATGAATGGTAGCTGGATTGAGGCCAAAGCCATCACATGCCTCTTTGTAGTAGTTGCATAAACAGAGGATGAGTAGATTATTTCCCGCTCTCTTCTGCTCTTGTCTAAGATCTGTCTTGTCACAGATAATTATAAATCAAAAATAATGAACTTCCCCTTTAATGCATTTGAAGCTTTGGCATGAAGTGGTGTAAACAAGTTCTGAAGTCTAGTATATGGGAGCATTAAACCTAATTATTTATAGATAAATAACTCTTCATTAAAGAATGAGGGAGGACTTTGGGGCTGGTAGTATTTTATGCTAACATGTGTATCCATAAATAACAATAACTTGAGGGTCCTGTGACTAATCTTGTGTTCACAGAATAGATGCACTCTGTGCAAAATAAATAAAACAGAGAGGAGCTAGTTTAGTGTGCTGCCTGCCTGGACCTATGAGTCCACCCCCAGACATCAGCTCTTCCCGTGCTCCTGGAATGCACAAGGATAATACTTCGATTCATGCCTGCTTCTGGTTTGTGCTTTCAGTTCAGTGATTTGGCTCAAGTGAGGTAACACAAGGATCTGGCCTTTTTAGACTATGGTCTTTTATGAGTGGACAAGTTCTGCTCTTATATTTTTGAGTTTTCCTACAAAGCTGTTCACAACACTGAAAACTGGAAAGATTTATCTATGCTTGAATTAAGTGTTAGCAGTACAGTTAACCTTAGTATTTTAATTTCAGCAAAGAGGCTGAAACACACATTGTTCATGTGTTTTCTGAAAATAAATCTCTTCTGTGAATCTGACTAATGCATGGCTGTACAAATCCTTGTTTTTCCTCTAGGGTTATAAACTCCTTATTATACATCCACTTAATTGTTTCTCCTTCATTACCCCTTTTATCTGCATACTCTGGCAGTCACAGCTCCCCAGGCAGTGGAGCTCATTGCACCTATACCATTGCTGTTGTACCCCTGTAGCAATTGTACAATGTTATTGTACCCCTGTAGCACTGTCATCCAAATCCTGGATGAGCCACCTTCAGAAGGATTTCCACTTTGCTATTCCATAAGTCCTATTTTCCCTCTGAATAAAGACAGACCTCTCTGGTAGGTCTGGCTGTATAGTGACTGAAAGAAACAAGGCTTCTTAAATGAACCTGCTCCTGAAAGTTGCTCTGTGATTTCTTCTCCTTTAACTTCCTATACAAACACCATACAGCCTACTGGATAAGAAGTATTTATTTTCCCCAAAGAAAATTCCAGGCAGTAAAAGGTTTGTATCTTTTTGTTCTTTTTTAAACTGCCCCTTTTTTGCTACAAAATACTATTAGGATTTATTTAAGTTAGTACATTGGGAAAGTAAATGCTGCAGTTAAAGAATCAGGCCCAGCCTTGCAGTCTATACTGGAGAGAAGTCCTGCTTGAGGAAAATGGTCAAAATAGAAATTGTATGTATAATTTTCAGTGCTTCCACAAGCATATTCTTGTATAATATGGACTAGTCTGCATGACTAGACAGACTGAAAAGGTCAGGCTGAAGTTTATACAGCTCTCGTGTGCTGTGGGAGTCAAAACCACATATTCCCATGTACATCTGGTCTGTGGGTGACCCCATTGTAGGAAGAGTTTTTCTCTAGCTGTGGCACTGTGCAGCCTCATCCCCTGGGGTGAGCACCCTTACAGCAGTCCCACAGCAGCAATGAGCCCCAGAGTGTGGCCAGCGCTGCTCCCCACAAAGTGTTGTGTACCCCTTCGCTTCACTCAGTTAGTACTGACCCCGGGCCAAATCCTGGGGAGAAAAGCGGGGAATCCAGTGTGTCCTGGGGAAAGAACATTCCCCTTCTCCTGTCCCTGTGCTGCAGGCTCTGCTGCCAGGGCAAACTGGCCCAGCCCCGGGCTCCTTCTCTCGGTAATAGGAGTCACGGTCCCATGGAGGAGATGCACTTCTGCAGCTGCAGGTCAGGACTGCCTCCTGGGGGTGGCAGTCACTGTAGCGTTTTGGACCATCTAGGCAGAGCAAAGTGAGTGCCCTGAGCCGAGGTACGGCTGGGAGAGACCCCAGCAAACCAAAAATGCTCCTTTTCTGAGAGCTGGGCACCCAAAAATGCTCCTTTTCTGAGAGCTGGGCGAGATTCCAGCCACTGTCTGGAAAGACGCTGCTTTGGTGCGTAATTCAGCTGTTTATAGTTTACTGGATTTGTGAGATCCTACTCTAAATGAGGCCAGAGAATTGATCCAGTACAAAACCAGACCTGAAGCAACCTCTTTGGAAGCGCATACTAGTCTGTAGCCGGTGCTGCTCTTTGCTGTGGTGTCAGACCATGCTGCTACTATTTTCTTTGTCACTGATATTCACATGAAGTACAGCTTTAAGCATTCCTAAAGCCAAAGCAGAGAGTAAGTTCTTGGGATGTATTATCACGTATGTTGCTGATAATGTTGGTGCAGTACGTGTCCTCTGCTCACCCCTCAGACTCCCTGCCAAACCAGTTCTCCCACAACCCCTTCCAGCCTTCTTTTAGTGCACATTTGAGGAGCCCCTGGTCTGTGGGTCAGCATGATGTCCTGGGGACAGGAGAGTGACTCTGTGGTACTCCCCCAGGTGCCACAACACTTTCTGGGAATTTGTAGTCAAGTCCTCTTTTGCATCTCCCTCAAGAACTAGACAAACATTGGCCCAAAATGCAGATTTCGGAGTCTGTAGCTTAGAAAAGTGTCTTGCTGATGTGCTGTTGTTTAGGAAAGGGGGAGAGAGAGAGAGAGAGAGAGAGAGAGAGAAAGAGGTGACTAATTTCTGCCTGGTCATACCTATGATGCTCTCATACTGATGTTGTTTGAACGTTAAATGCATTAAATAGAATAAACACTGTCTCGAGCTTTCCCGATAACCCCAGGCCATTATACACCTCTGTAATGAAGTTGTCTGTTGCAAAAATAGATGAAAGTAATGCTTTACTTTATTAATCTTTTCTAAATCTCTAGTTGGAAATACATCTCTCTTTTTCATAATTGTTTTTTTTCTTCCTTTTCCCTTAAATCCACTGAAAATTACTTTAGCGGATCTATCAACTTGGAGACTCCCATTTGAGTGTTTTAACTGAAATAACCTGAGAAATAATTGATCATTAAAGAAAGATGGCAACAGGATCCATAGATTTGAGTGGATTAGCAAGACAATGGAAAAAACAGAACCTGTAGACTCTAAAAACTTTATTAGAAAAAGTTGTTTAAAATCTCAAATTCTTATATACAATTAAGTAATAGTGTGACTTTCAAATATTTACTTTACAAAATCATTTGGAACAGCTATTTGATAAAACAATTGAATATACAGCAGTCTCACATCAGAAAGATAACAAAAGTTCAATTTAGTTCAATGAGTTTAGCATTACAAAAAAAATTATTTTTTTAATCTCATAACAAGAGATTCTGTATGAATCTATAGCCCATGATTATCTAGAAACAAAAAGAACATTCCTTCTTGCTGAGGTTCATGTTGGGGTTATGTGCTTTACAAGTGCAGGACACCTATGGAATTAATTAGCTGCTGATAATGACAGCAGCCTTATGCTCGCAACTTTATGGAGGAGTTATTTCTATTTTGTTAAGATACTGATTTTTAGCATATCTAGGAGAGATGTTCGTTCTTATTACCTATGTATTACTCAAACTAATCCTCCTTTGGATCTGTAGCTTTTCTGCAGGACAAAAAGGCCTCACACTGTAAATTAGATGTCAAATTGTCTTGAAGTGCTGGATAACTACTGAAATTATTGAAGAAAGTGGAAGAAGAGGTAGAAGTTCCTTAGGAATATGGAAGAAGAGGCAGCAGTTCCTTAGGGATCACCACATTTGTGAAACATTTTAAAGCAATACGTAGTTGGAGAGACTTCCTGTTTTCATGCTTTTTCTCATTTTCTGCTGAGGGATGATAACTTGAGTTATCAGTTACTGGGAGCTATTGCAAGATGATGGTGAGATGGGTTGGTTCAGATCAGGCTAACGATGAGGATATTACCACAGAGGCTTAAATACTGTGTAGTGCGTGGTGATAAAATAATTTTTAGAATCTGCTGCTGTCTTATCTGCTGTCTGGTTGTTCTCCTTTATATTTTGTGGGTTAGAGGACCTGACTGCATGAATGATTTAGGGAAAATGAAGGTGCATCAACAGAAGGTGTACAATTAATACTCATGAACAGGAATATTATAATGTTTTGCCTGTGTTAATGTAGGCATGGGATGGTCTAAATCCCCTGTAATTCAACCCACCTACAAAATTAAAATACTGAGGCAAAACTGTGCAAAAGGAAATGACTCGGAACTGATGACAAGTGTAAAACAAACAGGAGAGCAAGGGCATGTGGGCAAGCAGAAGAGGGAAATACCAAATGAAGTGAGGGAGGAGAGGGTCCAAAGCAGTGCCCATGGTGAAGCTGCACGCCTAAACCCAGCGCCCACAGAAAGGCTTGGCTGTAAGCAAGTGAGTGGGTGCTGGGCGGTGACCGTGGCAAATGCAGACCACAGTGTGAAAATTATGATCAAAGAGAGAGACCAGTGGGGTGAAACGGAGCAGTGCAGAACTGGGTTGAGGAATCAGAGGTATGAGGGATCCCCTCCATAGTTTAGGGCTAGGGGAAGAATGATAATGATGTAAAAATGCTCAGGGAAAAGAGAAATACTAAAAATTGTGTTTGTCTAGTACTGAGGGAATCTATTAGAAATATCCATAACTGTAGTGAAATGCAAATTACTTGACCCTTAATCTGTTTCACAGAGAGAGGACAGGACCAGATGACAGGTGAGATTTGATGGAATGGTACATTTTTCAATAGTAACACAGCATATATTAGGTTTGCACTTTTAAAAATCAGCAGATAGAGAACCTTTCTGTTAGAATTGGCCAAGAAAATGCCCAAAGCACTTTTTTTGTATTTTTAAATGCCTAGAAAATTCCTGAAGAGGCAAATAAATTCTCTAGCATGCCCAAATTCAGAGAGGGTAAGTGATATACAATGAATAATTATAAAGCTCTAACCTAGACATTAGTTCTGGACAAAATTGATTTAAAGCTTTATATAGACATTGATTAATCATGAACACTGGAATAAGAATTAATGTTTAATGGCATAAGTTTGCAGAAAATACATTCTCTCAAGGTAAACTTGAAAAATAAAACAGATAAGTGAAACTAATCTGTGAGAAACTTATTTGGAACTTATACTTATTTGTATAGCCTTTTATCTGGCAGGACCATCTAGAATTAATGTTAATCCCAAACCATCAACATTCACAACACAGACTCTTTTCAAACACCACAGCAAACAGAGTTAGTGCATTGCACTATTACCAGTGTGTGGCTCGGACAGGATGATGGATCACCAATGTGCCAGAACTGAGTTAAGCCATACTATCTCACCTTTGGGAATTGGTTAATTTTCAAAAGCAAAAAAAAGAAAGGCAAGAACTCCTGTTCTTCATGTCCAGCTGTGCTTCAGCTCTCTTCAGGGAGAGGGCAGCGGCTGTTAGACATGGAGCTGTGTGGACTGGAGCAAGGTGTGGTAAGAGTCATCACTGGACACTGGTGTTGGGAACTGCTGGGTCCCACTGACTGCTCTCCAACCACACAGCTGGTAATGGTCTTAAAATATAGCCTTTTATCTTGTACCATTTAAAAAATCCAGGCTCTCTGTTTTGGGCATCTTCAGGTTAGTGCTTTGCAAATTGTAGGAAAGCTGAGCAGAACATCTTGGTCTGTCGGAAAGAAGTATCTAACAAAACTGCTACAGAAAATATCTACTTCCATTTATTTAAAATTTTCTAAATTTCAGTGTTTCGCTTTTTCTTCCCCTTGTGACTGCATTCTTTTAAACCAATATTCTACAGCATGTGTTTACTGTCAGGTAATAGTGGACATGTTTAAAATAAAAAGTTGTGAAAGATGGACTTAAAACACTTTTATTCAAAGTTAAAAATCATCCAAGCAGGGAAAATTTATTTACCATCACTCTTCTACTAAATCCAATATATGCAATAAATTGTTTTGGAACAATGAAGAGATAGTTTATTCTTTGAGGGAGTTACTAATCAAGTCAAATTCAGTAATGAGTGAATATGGCTAGCTGTAAACATTTTTTCTTTTGTATTTTGATGTGTCTTTAATTATCACAAAGCTGAACCATCCTCTGTATTTGTCAGCTGTTAGTGACATCTAGATGCCATCACAGAGGCTTGGGGCATTTGTTTTCTCTCTTCAATCAGGCTGTCCATGGTAACTTATTAGTGAATTATTTGCAGGCAAGACAAAACTGATCATATTAAACATGTATTGAGTGGGAAGGCATTACGAATTAAATAGAAGATGAGGGCAGGTAGGATATAAGATACGGTAGGATATGAATTTGCTATTTTAAATAAGGCAAGAGAAGCTTTGCCCAGACAAGGATCAACTTTATGTGTGTTACATAGTTAAGCTACAACCTTGAGAGACATGCTATCTAGAATCCACAGACACAGTTACAACATTCATATTCCCACCTTGAGGTATCCCGGGAGTCTGATTTTTTTCATTGTAACTAAAGGTAACCTGGGACACTTAAAAGTCCATGTCTTTCAGATATTGCAGGCTCAGTATTTAAACAGAAGAAGCAGAAAACCTTCTGCATCTGAAAACCTTGACCAAGTAGTCATGCATAGCACGTACTTATCTAAACCCGTATTTAATGTGAGTACTAAATTGTTCAATATTTCAACCTCACTCATTTTTTTTAAGAAGAAATGTTTTTAAGGGGAATATTCCCGAAGTAGGTGGTTAGAGAAGAGCCCTGGGCAGGGAGGAGAGTTACATAGGGAGAGGTAGCCTGGGGTGCTCATCTGTGGAGATAACAAACTGAAAGGCAGTCTCAAAATAATACTTTTCATTTTTACAGTGCCTTTAATCTGAAAACCAAAAAGCACTCTACAGACTCCATGCCCTCGCTGAGCTGCAGTCACTTCTGGCTATTCCCCTGAGCAGCTTTTCAGCTGCTGTCTGTCCTCAGAGCTGGTCTGTCAGTCCTAGCCTGGTACTTCCCCAGCAGCAGTCCTGTGCAAATCTGTGCACTGTTCAGAAAAAGAAAATTGAGAAATAAACATTGCATAGGCATGAGCTTCACATCCACCAAACCACGGCAGTCCAGAATTATGGACACCGAAACAAATACCCACAAAACCAAAACAAAACAAAAAAACCCTTCAAACCTGGAACAGAATTGGTTTTAAATGCTGCACAATACAAAACTGCAGAACTAGACAGCAACATGGACTACTTTGAGAACATTTAATAGGAGTAAAAAAGAGGTTTCTCTTGATTTGTGGTGAATCTCATTGCAGAAGGAATTTAAATCAGTCCCTAATCTTGCTACAGTGCTTTTCTTTCTTTCTTTTCTTTTCATTTTTTTTCCTTTTTTTTTTCTTCTTTTCCCTTGGTGTTGCTTCCTTTCTGGAGACCATGTAAAACAGGACGCAACAAAAGCATTTGCTTCTCTGGCCTTTTAAGATGAATTGTATTTAAATCCAGTTCTTCCAATATCTGGGGGATGATGAACTTGTGTGCTGCATTCCTGTAGCCAGTTCTTTGCTGTTCTGAGGACTTCATGACTCACCATCACTGTGTACACATGGAAAAGAAGAAAACACCAATATCACGCTGCTGGGTTAGTTGTCTCAGCAGGAAATAAATGCAAGAGTCTCTCTAGAGTTCATGAGAAGGTGTTACCAGAAAATAAATCTGTCACTCATGCAATGAATGAACTGATGCTGGCAGCGAGGGCTGCTGGGATTCCTGTCTGATTGTTCATGGCTGCCCAGCTCAGCCTTTCTCCTGCTCCCAGCCCTCTTTCCACAGCTGAGGATAACTTTGGAATTTTTGGTTTACATCTGACCTCATAACAGGTACATTTTCTCTTTGTCCCACTGGTTTCTGCCCGAGTGGCTTGCTCTTTCTTAATAATGTTTGGCTCATGCCAATGTTAAAAATGTGACATCTTATATTGGCTGGTTTGGTTTCAGCCAGCAGGGATAACAGCAGGGTTTTAAACCACCTCTGAAGCTAAAAGGGCCACTCATAATCTCATTATTCTATATGTTTTCTTAAGTCTCTTGCCTAATTGAGGTACATTCTGGGAATGCAGTACTTCTTTATGTACTCACTTACCATCCACCCAAAACATCTCTCCATAAGAAAGAGTCATCCTTTTTTAGACAGAAAGACTAGGAGGGTGCCCAGCAGCACCCAAGACAAACCAAACCTCTCAGGTGAGAAAGCATAGGGGGATTGCTTGCACTCCATCCCCTACAATGACCCATGCTATGAAGGGGACAGGCTGCACTTATTTTTCTGGGAGAGTAAAGGTCCCTGGAGCAGAGATTGGTCTCTACCCCCTTGCGTGCCACAGAGCATCAGCCCTTGCCTGCTGCCCCTGTGCCCACTGCCTGCTCCCTCCTGCATGCACAGGATGGGAGCCCTGGCCCAGGGCAGCTGGGGAGGTTTTGCAATTCTGGGCTCAGGCACAATCAGAATTTTAGCAGTAGGTTTCAAGGGCAAGAGGTTTTAATTCCAATAGATATATTTTGAAAATGTGTAGACACATATGTTTGTAACTTAGCCTACAAGGCCGAGGTAGGTGACTGCCACCTACCAGGGAGCCCAGGCTGTCAGGTCTTGCCTCCTGTGCACAAACGTGCAGCCTTGATGCTCATGAGTACAAATTTTGCCGTAATAATAGTTTTGTTTCATTTTATTTCTTAGTCTTTCACTTTCATTGCTCAACAGAGCTGCTGAAAACATTTATTTATCTGTATATAATTCTTTTTCTGACATTATTTATTTATCTAAGAATTTGGTTGGGAAAAGCAGCAGATCTTCAACTGATAAGGTTCAATTGCAGAAATAAACAGGAAAGAATTTTTTTGTTTGTCTACCCAGAAGTCCCACGACTTCAAATATCTTTCTGTATTGAAATGAAGCATATTTCAAAACTTCATGTGAAATGAAATTTGAATAAGTAGCCTTGAGAAACACTCAACTTAGAAATATTTTACCGCCACACAGTTCTGCTCTTTAAACATTCAAAAAGTTTTATGTTAAAAATTAACTTACTCTAAAGGGTAGTTTTGGAACAACCTTCATTCTGAAAATGTCAAAGTGTCATTATTGAAATGTTTTGTCTCATATATTCTCAAAATTATATCAAAATTATTCATAGTTCAAGACATTTGGGTCTTGATGAACTCCCACTCAGCATCTTTGTGAAGCAGGAAAACATCATCTCTGTTCAGCATAGCCTCGAGATGTTTCCCATACTGAAATATCAATAAAATCTAAAAAAGAAATTACCCTAATTTTAGAAGAATTTTGCCCAAACAAAGCAGTATTTCAGAATCTTAAATTGAATCTAATATTCTTGCACTTTGTATTCAACTAATATCCCTTGTCTGAGGAGCTCTGAATGTTTTAGAGATAAACCTCCTATTTTTATTTGCTTTTTTTTTGCCTTTCTACAGTTCAAGGGCATAAATTTATCTGATCTAGTCTGGTTATAAGATACCATTCACAAGAAAACTTGCTTAAATAATGCGTGTGCCTTTGCTCTGACTGAAGCATACTTTTCTGAACAGGGCTGCTTTTTTGTATCAAGGCTTAAGCCTCACAGTACTGTTCTAAAATAACTCTGTTTTACAGGTGGGGAGCTTGAGGTAGGGTGTAGCCCAAAGACGCCTTTTGATAACCAGAAGCAAAATCCTCTTCTTCTGATGGGGTAAATGCAAATCCAATACAAAAACACTCATTTAGCAAGGATGGTATTTAAAATATCACCTCAAGCTGGTAGGTCATGATGATTTTTTTTTTCCCTTAAAATGAATTGTTAAAGATTTGGAAAGTAAATTTGATGCTGAGGGTGGTGGTGTGCCTAAAAAACCTTTTGCAGTATGACTTCTGCCTGTGTTAGCCAATGGCTTAAGCATCCTTTGTCCTATACTCCCTGCTATAGTCAGTGGTAGACTCAGCAAATCTGCTTTTAGAGAACTGCTGTGCAGCTGCCTCTCCATAACAATTTCTCCCCCTCTGAGTTATCATTTAGCGGCAGGAAGGGAAGACCCAGATGGCTCACAAATCCAGGATCTTTTCCAGTTGCTGAGAGTAAAATTAATGTGCATGCTTGCATCTGGAACCTCGAATCTAAGCCTTTTTTTTTTTTCAAAGAAAACCGAACTAAAACAACAACAATGATTTCACTTGCAATAGGTGTAAAAAGAAACCTTTTAAATACAAGGGACTGTAGTGGGCAAGCCCCATCTAAAGGTTCCTCTGAAACTGCAGCTTTGGAGCAACTGAGTTGCAAACTCTGCAGCAGTGGTAATTTAACATCCCTATTTCACTCCTGAGGAAGGAAATCAGAAAAGAAGATTGGAATATTATGACAATCTACAGCAGAAGGTGCAATTCTGCCAGAGAGGCATGTTCAGTGGAATTATCTGATGCCATGGGAAGCAGAAGACCTAGGTCCTCTCCCTGCTCCTGGCCTTGCCTGATTGCATCATTGCTTCCACTGCACCAGGGATTTTCTTGGCACACAGGATGGCCTGTTTGTTATCATCACCTGGCACAGAGAAGCTGCTTTGCCCACTCCTCAAAATGCAGCTGCAACACAAGGGTGCAGGCAAGGGCAATGTACATCCTCTTGTTTCCAGCTGGAATCAGAATTTTTAATTAGGGAAAATTGCAAGGGGTTTAGGAGTTCCAGCCAAAATCCTGAGGAAACCAACCAGAAAGATTTTACATTTACAAGCTGTCATGTTTGCAGTTTTGCATCCCACTGGGATCTCTGCTCGGCCTATCAACTAGTGCCAGCTCTGGGGGAGTGCTGCAAGGAGGCATGGGGAAGGTCCTTTGTGTTTCTCATTCTCGTTTTTTTCTTGGAGTCAGACAAGTCCCTGTCTGTCAGGTCACAGCTCCAGCCAAAACATCTGGCAGTGGTTCCCAAGAACCTAGAGGCACCAGGTGGCAGAGGGGAACTGGGTGCCTGTGGAGAGGAGTGCCAAGGAAGCTATGCTGAATGCTTGTATTAACACCTTGGGAAACTGTGATTAAAGTCTGATCAGTGAGTGAAACTCCATCTGTGCCATCTGGTTGTCTGTCTTGCACCACTTTGTAAAGTGTAAGATTATTTAGAAGTGAAGTTTATAGGAAGAGACCTGTTTAGAAATAAGAGTGTCAAGCCTTTAAGATGAAGTCCTTATATATAAAAATTTTAAACTTAAATAGGCCAAAGAATAATTCTATAATTACTTACAAAAAGAAAATTATTTTAGAATTACATTGACCATATTTCTTTAAATAATATAATGAATTAAAGTACCTTGGGTTGGCTATTGATTCTTTTTCTTCTTCTCTTACAGTAGGCAAACATTCACAGTCACCTGGAAAAGAGTAAGAAACAAGACTATAGTTACTCTTGGCAGTTGTTCCACATTAATTTCAAAAATGCATCAACTTTTATTGTGCAGTCACTCTAGAATATAGATCTGCAGATGCACTTCTGCACCCTTTTATCTGCACAGTCCCCATAGCATAAATGTTACACCTCCTTCCCTTTGATAGATGTTGCTACAATTTATTTATAAATATTCCAGTTCTTTATGTGCACCTGTACAAATGAGCTACCTTTGAGAACTGTCTCCTGCACACTGCCACGGGGAGGGTTATTTGTTAATCTTTCACTGCTGACAGTTGCACCTATGTTTTACAGTCCAGCTGGGAGTTTGGGGCTGGACTTTAGGGAACACTAACACACACACACACAGAGAAGTATGTAAAATATTTGCTCCCTTCTCTCCACAAAATTTTAAAATATATTTTACACCACTTTTTCCCCATGTAGTACACTTAATGCCTCTCTTCTACTACCACCACTTAGCACATGTTTTCTACAAGAGCTTACAGACCACGAAGGTCAAAACCTCATCATGTGGAGCACTGTGCTAATGCAAAGAAATGCTCCAAAGAGCTTTATGTCCTAAAAAACAAAGCATGCCTACTAGGTCAGGCAAATGAGCCATTTGGGTAGAAGGCAAGGGACCAGGAATGAAAAAAATATCAGTGTTTCAGCACTTCCTAGCCAGTGAAAAGCTGTTCATGGGTCAAAATCAGGCCTTAGTTAACTCATGGTTTGCCAAAGACCTGCATTTATCAGGAGACCCTTGAAGGACAATGCAGATCCCTTAGAGATTTTGACTGGGGAATTCACCTGGGAGAAAAATGGGGGGAAAAATGCAAGGTACTTAGAAGTAGCTGAGAAGGGAGCTGAAGATGCTGCTGCTGATAGTTATTGCATGTTCTAATTGCTCCATGGACTGATAACTTTGCAAGGGAGGGGAAGGATGTATTCATATGTTCCTGGTAGCAATTTTAAATAAATGGTGGTCTGAACTATGAGCAAATGCATATTTCTTCTACAATACCTCAATGTGGAGCACAAAACTGTAGAAATTTTGGAGACTGAAAGATCTAGATGCTTCAGATAAACCAGTATTTGGCATTAAAAATATGTATTTAAAAATATAAATAACATTCACAGCTAGAAGTGTGTTTAATAGAACTGTCTACTGGAAACTGAAAACATTTATGAAATTCTATCACATATTAAAAATAAACTCCCACACAAACTAAAATACTCCTCTGAAAAATTCTACTCCTGACATTTATTCAGTTATTTTAGTAGGAGGGAGTCAAGAGCACAACTAAAAATGTTGTAGGAAAAGCAGTGATATGCATACAAAACACCTTCCATTGATTTCCAATGCATGGGACCTACGTCAGCAGGCAAGAGAGGGAGGATGGAGTAGAGGGGTTACCGTGTACCATTTTTGTTCATGCTGTTCATCCATTTATCAAGCTCTTCCATTTCTATCTCCATAACAGAAGGCGTGTCTTCTTCAAAAATAGGACTTGAGAGAAGAGAGGAGGGAAAAGAAGCATTACACAAAATGCTTAAGTCAAACCACTTACAGTGTAGTGATTTTGTAAGATTCTTATAATTCATGTATACATGTAATACACATGTATTAACTCTGGAAAGCCATCCTAGCCTAGTAATCTGAGAAAATGCCAGCCCAATGGGTGTGAACCAAGTGGCCACCAACAGATGCAAGGGAGCGGTGCTGAGATGCCAGTCCCGGGCAGAGGTAGGGCCAGCTGAGACATAAAATGCAGAGGGACTCAGTGCAGCCAGAGACATGCCAGAGCACAAGATCACTGCAGCTTCTTGTAAACTGTCCCTGCTGTAAATAGAAAACTAAAAAAAAATAAGAGTTTGTCCCTGCCCTTCTGGAACACATGACAGAAGTACCATTGCTCCAGTGTTAAAAGCTGAAGGCCTGAAATTTCATCATAACTGACATTTGCAGTGACTTCAACAGGAAAGGTCATGAGTGGAGTCACTGAATTTATTTAAATGCCTCTGCTCAGCTTCCTTTTGCTTATCATTCTTGCAGTCATATGATAGAAAATACATTTTTACCAAAAAATCCCTTTTTTTTCCTCATAGAGCCAATACATGAACTTTCAGTATTGATTAGCAAGATGGAGCTCCATAAAAGGTAGCAATAAAAATTATCACTCTGATAAGAGCCACACAGCTTCTGTCTTGTTTTCCAAGCATCTAAGGCATTGCTCCTGTGGCAGCCAGGCAAGCCTTTCTGCCTCATCTCTGAGTAAGAAGATAAACTTGAAAAACAGGAGAGCAAGACACAGAGCTTATTCTGAATAGCAAAAGCCTGTGATGAGCCTGGGAACTGAACCCCTTTGCTCATGGGAGACCTTGTACCTCTTGTGGCTGATGGAGCAGGAGGTGCCTAAGAGCAGGCTCAGCGAGGGCTGTGGGCTGTGAGTGTCTATGGGGCAGCCCTTGCCTCAGTCACCACTAACTCTTGTTCTCCTGCTCTAGTCTTACACCTTCAGCCAGGTACTGAAGTCACACTTTATCCACCTGCTGAGATTGCTGGTTCAACTGATGGCAAAAAGTAGTTGTGTTTATTGTATGGTTAAATTAAAAGAGGCAGTGAAGGAGACAAAGGTTAGAGTAAAAGAAATTTTTTTAAAAAGTATGATATTCATAAAATTTACCTTTTCACGTTTTCACTTCCCAGCTCATCTGGAAAAGAGGAAACTTGGTGTTCATAGTTCTGCATGATATATACCCCATTGTATTTACAGGGTCCAGACTGCACGCAAGCCTTGAATAGGGTCAAGTAAAACAGGTTGCATTTTCAAAAGGCATAAAAACTAAGTTGCAGATGAAAGACAAAACATCTTATCCTGTTTGCAATTTTCAGAGGAACCCATTATTTTGAATCTAAAAGCAGCTCATTATTGGCTCAGCCACACTGGGAGGAAGCCCAGTGTTAGTGCTGCAGTGGGCAGGACAGGGCAGATGCACACATCCCTCAGCAAAACAGATGTGCTGAGGGAAATGGTATCCTGGAAAGGAACCACTTCTGCAAAAAAATTGTTTGCTGGAAGTATTGGGACGTTTTGCTACAGATGACACTCAGGCAATCCAGCTTTGTCTGGAGACTCTGGGAGCCGCTCATGGGGAGAAGAAGGGCAAGGAGGGGGGAGTTGGACTGCATGGCAGATTAGATCTCAGGCAAATGAAGCTGAACTAGCCAGATGTCAAAAGGGATCCAATGCTACTTATGACTCCAAGACAAAGTAAAGATGGGGGAAAAAATAGTGTCACAGACATAATTCTGATAAGTATCTTCACCGCCAGGAATCAAGTGACTGAAAAACCTGTCTTAAATCACCTTATTTTTAATTCATTGTAGCCAGTGGGTGATACCTCTTAGTTGTTCCAGCACATTCCCAGAGTGCAGAGCCACCCCAGAACCACAGAGCCATCTGCCCCAACCTTGAGGATGCTCAAAATCCCAGGCACAGGGCATGAGATCCTAGGATTGTGTTCCTGAAAGGCATTACTTTTCTTAGCCCTCTGAAGAGTGTAATGGCATTTCAATCATCCAGTAACAGGCAGGCAACTGGGTGTCTGGTTGCAAATTCATAGTTTGTTAGAGGGAAACCCAGTGATCAGGCAAATGCAGCCTGAAAACGCCCTGAAAACTTGACTTAAAATCTGTGTTGAATGTGTTGCACTCTCTGCAGGCTGATGAGCTGACAGCTGCACTCTGACCATTTAGAGACACTGATATGACCATTTCAGAATTTCGCTTACCAACTGTGTGGTTTTAATATGACACCTCAGTTCGTACTGTGTGGCTTGACTCTCTAAGTTACCAATTCCTTTGTTGACACATCATGGCACCTTCCTGAACCATTGCTCACCCTACTGCAGCACCCAGGCAGTCTGATCTAGCTCATTTGCTGTGATGTCTTCATAGCAGCCACCACCCTATGGAATCAGGATTCCTTAAAATTGTTCTTTAAAATGGTTTTGCTTGTTCTTATTTTATTGAAGCTCCAGGCAGCTTTACTTTGTGGGCTCTATGGTCAATGGAAGCATTAATTTCACCTTGCCTAAAGTTGTTGAGCATAAAGGCAGAACAAGCATTTGCAGCCATGGTTACATCCGTGAGCATTCTCAGCATTTCCAGGAGCCAGAGATTGGTGTCAGGGCTCCCATAGGTGTGGCAGCATGAGCAGCAGGTGCCAAGAAGCAGAAGTAGCTCCTGCCCAAGGAGAGGTGTGTGACAAGGTACTTCTGGCTGGGGAGGATCCCTCTCTTACATTACAAATGTGCAACTACAATCAGAGAAGGGCATCCTAAATGCACCATCCCGTGCCTCCAAATAATATTCTGCTAATGCTGAACACATCCTAAAAATAGCCTTTTGATGCACAAGAAGACAAATTTACCTTGCTTGGACTTTTTCCTTTTATGATGCATTACAAAAAATATGATCAACACAATCAGCAGGACCAGCAGCGCCACAGGGACAACATAGACCAAGATAGATTGTTCTTCTGCTTCTAGGCTGTCCTCATCATTCACAGCATTCAGTTCAGTACTTGGAGAACTCTGTGTTTCAAAGCTGCTTTCAGTAGTGCTTGCAGTTACAAGTACAGGCTCGTGGTCATCCACAGTTGAAAGATCCGTAGCAGGAAGGTGTGTTGCTGTAAAAGTGGGTAATATCATTGATCCATCTCCTGATCCATCATTTTCAGGGCCTGTCAAATATATGAGGACAACTTAACATTTTAAGGGTTTCATTAGTATTATCAGTGAGTCACAGTGTACAGCTTTAATATTTACTTCCCATATGTTGTATTAAAAAAAACCCCCAGCAGATGCCCCATAAACACAGATTGGAAGTCTTGGGCATCAGATGTAAAATTAGACCTCAAATTTGTCACAAAATCTTACCAGTCATGACAATGTTCTTCAGCTGACTTTTACTGGGACACGTCAGCATGTGTCATCTGTCTGCACACAGCTGCCTTGCACAAACAGACTTCTTTTCCTGCAGGTTGGCATCCGGTCTTGCTCACATGTGAAATTATTCTGCTTCTCAGTAAAATACACCAGCCTGTTTTGCATCTCACTCTTGGCCCATACATCCCTCCCCTTACCCAAGGAGTTAGGTACTGCCTTCAGGGAGACCATTATCCCCGGTTCACCAAGCCCTTTGGTTCACTCATCTCCCTGCTTCTGTGCCTTTCTTAAATTTGTTAAATTTGTCTCACTGTGTAAAAACAGAATCGGTGAAAGGAAGTCTGAAGGATGCAAAAGCTGCTGACTTCCTCTTCTGCATGGACTAGAACAGATGGTAGTAACACGGGGACATTACTGGATACAGGTCCATTTAACTGTTCTTTTGTCTGAACCTACAAGCTGGCTGAGGGAGTGTGTGGCAAAGCATCAGCACTGGGTATTCCCCATAAGTGCTAAGACTCGGGGTTTTGAACTTTGATCTCAGTTCTGTTTTCATTTATCATGCATTTTGCAAGAAAAATGGCTAAAATTGGCTGTGTTGGTAATAGTGAAACAAGTGCTTTCTGTGTGTCTAGGTAAGAGTCTATTGACTGACACAGAGTTTAAAAGCTTAAAAGAAGTAGAGCAAATTCTGGGCTGATGCTGTATTCTATACTGATGCCAAAAATCCTGGTGTATCCAAAGGTACAAGAATCAGTCTTTAGATAAACTACAACAGCAAAGCCTTCAATAATTTTCTTGGCATAAAATTAAATGATGGGGTTTTTGTGTTATTTGACCTTTCAGATACAATGCTGGCGTGATGCATATCTCATTTTATGCAATAAAGCAGGATGGGATTTCATGACTTTTGCAATTACATGTTTCTCCTCGTTCTTGTAAAGTGCTGGGCAGCCAGAGTTTCCACTAGAGTTAGCAAGAGCTTAAGGTTTTCAAGCACCTCAGTGCTGGCATTTCCAATCTCACAGGACTGGAACTAAAAGTACTTAGCATTTTAAATGCTTTTGTAAACACATTAATCTTCATAATGGCCCTGAGAGATGAGCAGTTATCATCTCCATTTTACAAATGAGAAATCAGAAGGACGGGGATGCTGTCTTTCCCAGGGATGCCAAGTGAGAGAGAAAAACTGGGATTAGAGCGCTATCTCTTGCTTAATCCATTCTGCAGCATCTCCTCTCCCACCAGATTTGTCTCAAAGAGGAGATGAGTATTTCATGAGACTGTATTCAAGGAAACCCAATTTCAGATGAATAAAATTATTTGAGTGTGACAACAGTGTTTTATCTAGATTTTTATGCTGCACATATCACACAGGCATCTGATTGTTTCATCCTTTCCTAAAAACTAGGAAAGAATTTGAATACTTAATGTAATACTGTGAAGGTCACCAGACTCCTGCACCACAATAGGACAATGAAAGCAATAGCTCTTCTGTGGCAAAGCACTTTGTATCAATAGTCTCTCTGTCTCTTCTGTATTTCGTATTTCAGTCAAGAGCAAAACACCATCTCTGCCTCCCTTCCAGGTAACGACCCCTTAGGCTGCTCCATGTCTTCCCTTGATCTGCTGGTTGTCCTTAATCTTATTGCAGAGGACAGGAGGGAGAGCTCCTCTCCCTTATTAGTTTGGCCATTTGACTCTTCTTTTCCAAGGTAGTTTGTAGTTCCCAGTGCCTGCAGCCTCTCCATTTCAATTGCTGTTGTGCAGAGCGGCGAGGCAGCACGAGAGATGTCTGTGCTGTAGACTGTGGCATGATGGACTGTGCCACGGGCAGAGCTGATGGCCCACTGCAGCCCCACTGAACCTCTTTCCTGACCTTGCTTCATTTTCCTCCTCTAGCCGTTGCCCTTGAAACCCATTGCCTGCCGCATTTGATATATTGAGAGGGACAAGCCTGTCCAAGCTTAAAATAGGGAAAGGGTGTGGAGAAAATACCTTACTTTTCATTTACTCGTAGAGCTAAAATGGATTTTTCAAATGTCTAAAGCATGGTGTGGCTCTAAAGCAAAGCAAACAGTCACACCTCATTAACTGCAGTGATAAACTTTCAGCTGCAGAGTATGCTGTGCTTGAATTCCGAGGGAGACTTTTCCAGTATCTCTGCTACTTTGCCTTGGTTTTGAACTATGAAGCAGTATTAAATCATTTGTCTCTGTGTGAAATAGAATTACCTTTTCTAGTCTCTAGGCAAAGAAAATAGCAAATCACAGGGAGTGATCTTCCTGCCACATATTTTTTTCACTTTGCATAATTCCAGGGACAAAACAGCATCTCTCTGGGAGCACCATTTCCTCTTACAGAGATCTTTTCTGTGAGTGAATTAAATACATCTTTCAGCTGAAGGGCAGCCAATTGCACAATGTTCTTGCAAGGATATTGCTCTTATTTCCTGCATTTTACCTGCTGCCTCAGCACATCCCACTCCCCTGTCACCTCTGAGGAGCAGAGCTCAGCCTCAAGGGATGCCTCACCTGTCACCCAGCAGTTGCTCTCACTCTCAGGCTACCCACACATCACCCTTTTTACAGAGTAGGAAAGCACAACCTGCACCTGGGTTGGCCCCGTGGCTTCCATCAGGGAAGGATTTGTGCCTCCAGTCCATCAGGGAGAGTTGGGCTCAAGCCTCTCGGTGCAGCTGTAGCACCTGCCACAGCCACCCGCCCAGGCCACATGAGACACAGGTGGTTGACCTCAAGATAGTTGCTATTTTTCATAGTGTTTCAATTTAAAATGCACAAAATAGCCAGTGGGCTGTGTTGCAGCTGGCCCGGGTGGCTGTTTTGTGAGGTGACTGAAAGCTGGGCATTACAAGGTTTGGAGCAGGGCAGAAGAGCATCTGAAAGTTGGAGATTTTGTGAGGTGCTGTTCAAACATTTTCTCCATGCCAGATTTGGAGTGATAATTCATGCTGGGGTTTCACCTTGTAGACAACTACTAGCTCCCTGCAAATGGGAATCTGACAACAAGACAGCAGGACATTCAGGATGGAAAAGCAAGGCCAGTGGAGTACAACAAAGAGCAAGTCACATGTGACCACATAGGTATCTCCTTCACTTTGCAAAGCCTGTACCCTTTCTCTTGTTGAGCTCAGCCTCCTGCTGTTGGCTACAGTGCAACATCCATACTCATCCCTCTGCACATCTTGTCCAAGGAGCAAATGCTCATACAACAACCACATGGGCTTCACCTTTGTCTGGACCACCCGGACCATGAATGCTGGTGACTTCTTCCTATGTTAAAGGAAGTGGATGGGAACACAGCACAGCTTCAGCCCAGCCTATATTGCCACTTTCCATGCTTTCGAGAGCAGAAGGGAGAGGGGCTGGCATGCAGCTGCATCCCACCCAGATGGGAGGGTGAGCACAGCTGGAACTGAAAGCTAAGAAGCTGGAGCTGGAAGTCAGGAAGTTCTCAGGTTTCCACAGCTGAGGCATTAGAGAATCTAGAACTCAAGGGACCAAAATACTTGAGCAAGCACTAGCAGCATCTCATAAAAGATTCAATTAACAGTTCTTGCAAATTATGAAAAAGCTATGTCCCTATATGCAGATACCATGGTATAAAGTATTACTCAATATTTTCTACTTTAAAAATATTATTGGATCACTGATAGACTTTGCTTGTGTTTTGGAGGTGCTCCCAAACCTGCTTTTTATGGGATACAGAGGTAGTTGAACATACCAAGCAGTTTTACATACTGAAGTGCAAAAAATTATGTCTCAATCAAACAAACAACATTTCTGTTGTTGCAGCATTTATACCCCAGGTTTGTGCAGCAGCACTCAGAGGTAGTGATGTGGGCTTCCTGATGAAGTAAGCAGGCAAACAGGTTTCCAAATTCACTTGGATGTGAGGCAAAGGAAAATAGCAAAGGAAAATAGCTGGCAGTCAGCACATTCAGTTCTGTCGTAGAACCATCAGTCTCTCTGCTGCCTTGCCATCAGACTCAAGGACTGGGGTCTCTCAAGGAAATTTTTCAAATTACACTATAGTGCCTACTGACAGAAGAAAAAGCAATGAGATAGAGAAAAAGCAAGAGCTGTGTCAGGGTAGCCTGGCTTACTAGTTTGAAAGGAAAATTTTTGTTTCTCCAAACTTTCCCATAAGCTATAAAAATGCAGTGAAAGGAAGGCTCATGAGAAGGTGACAGAACAAGAAAGGCTATAAAGCTGGAATAAAGTTACCATATCCTATGTCATTCCTATACACACATTCCTTTGGTGGTACAGTCATACCACTCCACATGGTCTGTATGATCCTCTCTTGTACTGCTTGGCTCACCCCTGCACTGTTCCTCTCCCCACGTTTCAGGTTGCTGTAAGAAGGGCTGTTCCTTGCCGTGGCCAGGGCTTGCCCAGCTGCCTGTTGTGGCAGGTCTCGCCTGTCAGTCTGGCTGGAAGAGGAATCCTTAAAAGCCTGCAGGCTAGCTGTTGGAAGCATAGGATCTTCTGATGAGGGAGCACAAGCATTTCAGGGTGGCTAATCTGTAGACAAGATCCTATTAAAACGAGGTGCTTAGAAAGCGTTATCTAGGTATAACCTGAAAGAGGAAACAACTGTTTAAGCTCATTTATACAAGATGGAAACTGCTTTTCCTCACTGTATTTCTATCCAGCTGAAGTGGTGCATTACCAGCTGGTGTTGCAAATTCACACATCTTAGAGTCAAACTGTGAACCTGTAATCTCATTGCTCACCCCCACTACTAAAGGCTTTCCAGACCAATTTATGCATTTAGTTGCTCCTTCTTAATCTGATGGCCTTCTAGCTCTGCATTTGTGATACCCGTGCGACCTCACTGTGATGCAAATCTCTCAGTGCTCCTTGCTCTCAGGAGGACCCTGAAATTAAAGATTAAAAGCTCCAGAGGCTTTCCAGCTGTCATAAAATCTCTTGAGGGAAAAGAGACTGGTGTCACTGACTGAAAATTAGTATACAATCTTGCTGATGTAAATAAGAGAGCTTCTGAAATATCCCTGACGCACTTGAATAAAACAGTGAACGTTTGTGTGTGTGGCTAAAATGGAGGAATAGTAGTAAATACGTAGGAGAAGTTGATGTGTTCTGTAGAAAGGATTTTGCATCTGCTTTTTAGGGCACTGCACTTTGGAAAGAGAAAATGTAGCAAATCCTCATTTCTTACATTGTTGCCTTGCTAGAAAATTTTAACAGGTGATTGTAGCAGGTTCAAACCCATTCTCAATTCATTACTCTAGGGGGAAACAGGTCAAAACTATTGCTCCCTTAGAGACTTTGGCGTTGTAGGGGAGGCAACCTAAAAGGCACTTCTCTGCCAAGGAGAGAGCCACTGCCTGTGTTCGTGGTACAAGCTGCTGGATATCTGTATCTTTGATAGCAGTGTTTCTTTGAATGACAATTCAAAACAATAGCACAGAAACACAGACAAAATAAAGCACTACCTGCAACTACCCCAGCTCTTCCACTTGGCGATCTTACATTTTTTACTATTCCTCTCCCTCACACATTTTCTTGCTCCCCATGTCAGACCACTTATGCTGCAATTTCCCACGTGTTTCACCAAAAAAAGTGCGAGGTGGCCTAACCTGGGAAACGACTCAAGGTCAGAGCCTGCTCCTATAAGCTATACTAAGGGTCTTAATGCTTGTTGCAAGGGTCAGCACACACACCTAAGTAGGTCTGCAGGGCTGCTGCAAGGCTGAGCAGTGAGTACCATCCCCCACATAGAGGGGATCCCCTGCACTGTTACCTGGAGGGCTTCCTGACTGCATTAAAGCAAGGGGAAGGGAACTGGTGCAAACTCCAGCATCCCCTCGGTATGGAGCTGGGAGAAGGCCAGCACCCAGAGCTGAGACCTCAGGAATGCTCTTAGAGCTACTGGAGTAAAGTGATTGTAGCATCACTGGGAGAAAACCATCCATAAATCGTAATCCAAATGGCAAGGCTAGGCTTTTACGAGGCTCTGGCATGGTATGGGAACAGGACTTATAAGGACTTTAATCTGTCTGTGCTGCAAGATTTAATCATACTCTGTTTGCCTATTTTGTAAATGGTTTCTAGACAGTAGACCATTTAAAAGGTGAAGACTGTGTCTGGCAGAAGGTGAAAAAGCTCCTTAAAGGTCCTGGTCTGTTGATCTGTGAGCAAGGAAGGGTGAGAATAAAGGATCTCCCTGGGATCCCCTCCCTGAGCAGAGGGGTTCCTGACCCACCAGTGCCTGTGGGGTACGTAAACCCTACATAAACTTTCCCTCTGCCAGTTTAACTTCTCCCCCAAGGCTCAAGTTCACAACTTCCCCTTCTCACCCTTGCAGTCAGAGTACGCCCCCAGGTACATTTTGGGGCTGGTTGCATAAGCAAAATCTGCCTTTGCATGGGGAGCAAAGGTGGGTGCTCTCCTCCCCTTCCCCTATGACTGTGGATTGGCTCTGTAGAGTCAGAGCTGACAGGGCTTGGGGAGGGCTCTGGCAGGGCTGACTCACTCCCAAAGAGGAACCATTCCAAAATCAACCAGAGTTTAAAGGTGGACCTATTGCTAGGAAGCCTCTGAAGACAGTGGGGTTGGGGCACCTGGTATGTGACATCTGCCTGGCATTTCCTGCAGCCCCTAATGCCCATTGCAGAGAAGGGCAGGGGGGCACAGAGTCATGGGCTGAGGGGCCCCAGGACTAAGGCGTCCCCCCTGCCCCATGGAAACGTGGTGATGACATAGTAGCTCTCAGTACACGAGCTAAGGAAGCAGGGAACTCCTCTGTTTCTCTGGGACCTCTGTTTTGTTCTGCCCATGGCAGGATTTTCATTCCTCTGACTGCTTTGATTCTGAGCTACCGTCAATGCTTGCAGCATATTTTCCTAACGCGTCTGCAGTGCAGCAGGGCTGTAGTAACACAGCCAGACCCAAACCATTTTATACCTCACTGAGCTCGCTCGTACAGTTAAGCAAGTCTCCTAAGTGCAAGCAGCTCAGCAGCACGCCAGGAGCCTGCAGCCCGGCTCTACACCCTGCTTATAGTATTGTTTTTCAGGGAAAAACCACCCACACCAAACCACCGATTCTAGCGGTGCATTTTAGGACATTAAGGGAAGGCCAGTGATATCTGAGCGTGACTATCCTCTTTCCCTGCTTTATGTAGAACTCCCGCTCACTACAGCAGCACAGAGACAGCAAATACTTCTAGTCCATACCGAGGCACTTTGGCAGGGATTTGTTTGACACCGAAAGGCTTATTAGCACCACCTCGGCAAGGTTTCACTAGAAGAGCTGCCTGTCATGTTGAGTCGCTGGCTGCCAAAATGACAGTGGAACCAACGACCCCTGCAAACAGGCAAGAGTCTCTGCAACAACACCCCAGCGCCTCAGCATTTTGTCACAAGCCCCTTTTCCACTCATGATTCTTCCCTTCAGAGGGTCAGAACCTAAGTCCATCGTGCCGGCCACTTTGTTCTGCAGCTGAGAATTCAAAATATTTGTCTCTGGAACCGGCTATTCTTTGTTAAACCAGTTTCAGTGCACCGGGACTGTGGAAATCGGCAGTCACCTTTTGAATGGACGCAGTGCTCTGCCTTTAACCTTGCTATTAAACACTGATGGTAGGAGTGTGGGGTTTAAAAAGTTCAACAAATAACTAAAATTAGAAGCAAAATGCCTGGTGAGTCAACATGGAAACTCCGATTCTCTACACACCTGCAATTTAGGAAACGTAGGAATCGGAGGATTTATTTGCTGCTGTTCGGGGATAAGTCCAAGGAAGAAAAAAGTCGAAGCCTTGAAAACGACAAGCAGCTGAAAACAGGGAGGGTAAACACAGCAAGAAGCAGCAGAGAGCAAGTCCCCACAGATCTCCTCCCAGTGCTAGTTTGGAGGGTGTTGCCCTCCAACGTGGTCCCATTGCTGCAGGCAAGACACGCGGTCGCACCTCGGCAGGCGAAAGGCGCTTTCTCACTCACCATTGCCGGCAGATCCTCCAGCCAGTGCCAGGGCAGAGAGCAGGGTGATGAGCCCGGGGCTCCGCATGCTGCCCCGGCAGCGCTCCCACCTGAGGGGCGCTCCGGCAGGCTCCCTGCTGCACCCGAACATCTACATTTCCTGCTTCCTGCCGGGGAGCATCTGAGCTGCATTTCTTCAGGAGATGGACTCTCTTTGATGGCTTTTAGGAAGTGATGTAATTCCGTCTGGGCCTGTCAAGCGAGCAATGATTGCAAAAGAAAGAAGAAGAGAAAAAAAAACCCAGAAGTTGCTCTTCAGGCACACACTTGGCTGAAGCACCTTAATGCTGTAGGTGAGAGAGCTCCTGCTCTCTTCCTCTTTCACTCCCAACTTTACTACCTTCTACCTTCACCTACACACAGTGCCACAGACATCATACAAATACAAATCAGACACAAAACTTCATGCATGTATGTTAGCAGGAAGGTTTTATGTCACTTTTCAGAGTGGTTAAGCAAGAAAATTTCAATAGTGCCTCCCCTCCCGCCTTGGTTTTCAAGCTGTAATTTTCCCCCATCAGGGTGGGAGACTGCATGCATTTGCAGTCCCAAAAGGCAACCCCCAAGTGGGCTGTCTTCAGCAAACGGGATGAATAGCTGGCTCTCTAAGCAGCCTATAACTCAGTATTCTGGGCTGGTTTGTGCTGAGGAAGAGGAAAAAGCAAAAAACCACATAATTTTCTGTTATGAACAGGTGGCTTAGCCAGAAAGTGCTTAGACACTTGTGTGATGATGGCTGTAGATGACAGGGGACAGAAGGTTTCAGTTCCCTCCAGGATGCAGGGCCTGGCATGGGGGCCCACAGTGCCATGGCTGATGGAGGTGGCAAGGAGGAGATAATCCTGCTTCCCTTCCTGACTCCTCTTGATTTTTGCTTCCCCTTGGCAGTCTCTGTCTGGGTGTGCAGACCTTGGCTGTTGCCCCCACAAACGTTGCCCTGTCCTCTGTTTCCACCACCCCATCACTCACAAACATGTGAGGGCTGGCCAGGGGCTTCCACAAATTTCCTGTTGGGCGGTGCTCTGTGGGTAAGAGCAATGGAGAACTTAAAAATTAAACCGAACATTTTCAATCTTCTTGCTATATAGGGTGGGCCTAGCCAGGGCCCAGGATTTGATTCTGGATCTAAACCATACATGTACCCAAGCAGGGAGAGGGGTTGGACCATAGATTTGGTTTGTTCCACTGTAGAAATAAGTGCTAGGTCTAAAATTCATCTCTCTGATTTGAGGAGAGTCTGCACTCCAGATTTTACACTGGAGCATCCCAGGTTAGAGCCATTTTAAATACTTGCATATAATTTTCCAGTAGTAATCTAAGGAAGGAGAGTTGAATGGTGACTGTGTAGGAGCTTCACAGTACTTCCCCTAGACATCAGTATCTGTCAAAATCTGATTTCTGGTCAGAATTTGTTGAGTTCTGGAATTAGTCAAAGCTGGTGAATCTTTCTATTCAGATTGGTGGCAAGTGATCAATTGCTGCTCTGCTTCTCCAGCTAATAATTTTTATAACACACTGATGCTTTTGTAGGTCATCAATTATAGGTTATTTAGCTTGAGTAGCTGAGAAATAGGTCAGTAATTCATTTAATGACCATCTTGTTGATAGATTTAAGCCACTTGAATGATATACTTAACTAAAAATCTGAACTGGTTGTTTAGTATTGGCAATGTATGTTTATGCACTTCACAAAAGAATGGGGGGAAAAAGCAAAGTTGCAACATTTGCACCTACAAGAAGATAAAGAGGAGCTCTGAGTTTTGAAAACACTACGCTGACCAACTAATTAAATATTTCTAGAAGATATTCTTTAATATGATGTCATAATCATACACAATAACAATTATCAGACAGAAGTGTCAGATGTGAGACTTGCCAATACTTTTAAGATTTTTCCATTTAAAAATGACAGAAACTCCAAGGATTAGTAGTAGTGTCTAATTGACATAGAGAGTTTGAATGATGGAAGTCCAGAAGTTGAGGGTATCCATCTGTGCTCAGAGGTGAATTTTTCTAGTCTGGCAATAGGAAAACTGATAATGGGCCAGTGGCCAGCACAGGCAAAGCCTGTCTGTGTTTTCAGGAGAACAGTCTCAGATCCCAAGGCTGTCACTATTGTCCATTCTCAGCTTTCCTTGAACTTTAGTTAACAATAGGCAAAGTCTTACTATTTAACAGTATTTTCCTTGCTTTAATGTACAGAAAAATGCTATACTCCTTTCCATTTCTTCCCCATCTCCTTCCCAAGTTTGCTACTCTAATACCATATGGTCTACAAACATGTTTTCTGATTTATCCTGCCCTCATATTTGTGGTTTTGCGCCATTCTGTAGACTTAGCACAGCTCGCTCATCTATTACTAAAACATAAACTAGACAGAGAAACTGGAAGGGAAAACAGGAAAGGATTTGTGTTTGTTTTGTATCTTTGCTGCATTTTTACTTCATGTATCTAATGTAAAGAACTATATACCTTTCTCTTTTCCCTTTCAGTCTTTCTACATAGGCTGTAGCATTTCCCCTCAAGTTCCCATGAACTATTATTGACAAATGTTTGGCTAACAAGTCATCACTGCCCATTGAAATCAAGATAGCCATCTACTGTTGTGTACACAAGTATGATTTCTAAGGCAAATAAAAGTACAGGAAATGTGGCTCTTGGCCACAGTACCTTTTAGTTAAAATTTTAGGGGGATAAAATGGTGGTTTGGCATGAATTTGACTATTTTATGGGGTTTTTTTTAAGTTGTGGAGAAAGAGGAATGAGGTATTTTGGATGCTGACAAATCAGACTCTCAAGCAAGGGCAGTTATCTTAGTCCATCCCGAGCAGCATTGGGATCATGTTCCCTGAAGTGCTCCCAGCATGCTCCCTTTTGCCCGCCTGGGAAGCAAGGTCGGTACCTTTGCCCTGGTTGCTCTCTTCAGCCTCATGCGTCTCTCTTCATAATAGAAATACAGAAACCAAAAGCTGTAGTGACAACTTTGCTGCAAAACAAACTTGTGCATTTGGAAACATATGTGTCTTCAGTAACGTATGAATTTGTAAGAGGGGTAGATTGTATCTGATAATTTCATAGGCCTTAGTGCATTTACTACAATCCACAATGCACCTTAGCAAAAAGAAGTGTCTTTTCACAGGTAAACCACTAAGTTTCTGGGTGCTTACAATGTATGTTACCCATCTGGAAACATTTGTGTATGTTCAGTGTTGCTGTTTCATCGGGTTTTAGAGTATAAAGGGCATTTCTGACCAAAAAGCTAGGCTGTTTGTTAATGTTCTTCCCTAACTGAGAAGGATTTGCATCACTGAGATTACAGGATGTCATCAGAGTGACATTTTCAGAAAAACAGAAATGTATTGCAATGCTGCAGCCACTTGGCTGATGCTCTTCTTGTTCCCTTTTCCTGTGAGAAAAACAACAGCTAAACTTTTGCAAGTGATGTGGCAAGCTGATGGTTAGTTACAGGGCTTTTATTACAAACCTGCTGGTGCAGCTTGTCTGCTGCAGAATTCAGCAGCTAATCCACCTGCTCTGAAGTGCAGGCAGGGGCTAGAGCCAGCCAGGTTCTGCTAGTCCCTTAATGACTTGTTTCTGTCTCTGACATATGTTGAGAAAGCATAGATAAAATTTTCCCACAAGTTGCTGTGAAAGAATGGAAAATAGCAGTGTATTGCAATTCACTGCAACATTTGGAAAAAAAACCCCAAAAACATCAAAGCAAAAGAGTTTGTGCAAAGCCTACAGGGATCTTCTTGAGACAGCCAGAGTGTCAGCTGCAATGGCACTTCTGCGGACTGCTGAGCTAAGTAAGATTTGCAGAATCAAGGCTAAAATCCATCCTTATGTAGAAATCTCATAGGGATCTGGAACCGCATCCACAGTCGCACTTGTTTCAGAGCAAGCAATGCCTGACTGAATTGCAGATGTCACAGCTCTCTTTCCAACAAACTCAACTCTAGATTATATGAAAAGACAAGTTATATATTTTATTTCAGCCACAGAGGTGCTTCAGGAAAAGTTTTAGGTCTTTCTGAAACCAATGCCACCCATAAAAATTAGAACAAACCTTAGAACACTGACATGTTATCTCTAACTGGGACAATGTAATATAACTAAAATGAGAGTGACTATAAAAGCATAAAAAGAAGTATCTGCCAGTTTTAAGAATCTCTTTGTTTAACTGGACTTGTATTTTATTTTCTTTTTCTTTATTTTCTTCCTTGTGCATAACATAGGCTGTTATATCATGCTGATAATATTTGGAATACTTCAATAGGAACAGAAATAAAATACAAAATTAACTTGAAAATATCCAGATATTTGTATCTACAAAATTCTACTTGAAAATATTCAGATGTTTGTATCTAAGTTTCCTTTAAAAATAATGGGTTCAAATAGAGACTTTTAAGATTGAAAATCTCTGAAATGGAAGATGCCTCAGGGTGCAGGAAGAGCACTGGCAGATTTATATTGAAGTGTAGCTGGACACTTTGTTTCTATTCATTTTTGGGAAAGCAGTACATGGATTATACATTTTGCACATGCCAAAAGATTCCTAAGTTATTTGTGACTTCTATAAATTCCTAAAAATATTATGCCTCCATTCTATTGTAGTACTGTGTTTTGAAAGATGCATCCTCCTGGAAGCTCAGCTTTCCCTCAGGCAAAATCCACAGCTGAAACTGCACTTCCAAAAGGACAATGTCTGGTCAGCAAAGTCATCCTGTTATTTGACCACTAGAGAAGTGCAACTACTAGCTGATAGGTAGTCCCCAGCAGAGATTTCCTCTAGCCTAGTGGGGATTCACCCATAAAATCCTTCACTCACAACCTTCCTAGACTCCTATCCTTGAAATCTAGGTGGGACTCCATGAGGTGTATCTTTGTTTCAATGCAGGCTGGATAAAGGTGTGATGAACCCCACAAAGTACAACTTTAGGGTTTGGGTTTTTTTGAAAAGCCTGCACTTATCTCAATGCTACCAGCCTCACATTCTTCTTGGTAGCTAAATAATAACTGCTTTGTCCTAACTTTGCAACTTCAGAGTGCTCCTAGGCTCCAACAGCAGCTGTACCTTTTTCTGCCCCAAAATTGTCTGTTTTAACATGGAAAACATAGATATTTGGGGCAGGATGCTATGCCCCACTTATTTTCAAAACTGTGCAGAGCACCCTCATGAGACATGAAGCCATGAGCATCTCAGACAAGCTGCCAAGGCCTGAGCAAAGCAATTCTGAGAACTGAATTTTCAGGCACATTTATTTATTGTAACATGTCACTACTGTGAGAGAAATTTACAATTTTTTAACCTTTTATATTATGTTCTTTCGAGGACAGTGCTGGAATGAAACTGAAATAAAAACCATCAGTTTTTAAAAAGGCTTGAGTCACCTTCCTGACCTTTTATTTATGAGTAAATCAGGCTTTCGCTTCTTTGTGGAACAGCGCAGGGATTTATTAGTTAAAGGCTTGTCTCATTCTTTGAAAATAATTATGCACATGTTGTATTAGGGTTTAAGCCAGAATTAGAGGCTGAAATTATATAAATAGAAATATAAATTTTTTGCAGGATTGCAATGTATCCCAAACTTGTATTAAGTGTACAGTTGATATAAACAATCCAAGTCCTAGTTAAAGGAACAAATGGGTTATTGGGCACTGCAAGTGTTGTCAGGAGAGGGTCCCCTTCCACTCTCAGTCAGGGGTTCAGGAATATGTCTGGCCAGAAGTGGGCCTCAAAGGATGAGCCATGTAATAAGCTAGGAAGAATTAATTTGCTTGAGATGCCTCGCAGAGGGATGCGAATATGTTCAAAAGCCTGTTCAGAACAGGAGCTGACTCCTGAGTCTCCAGTATCAGGAATAAAGCTGTTTCATACAGAAATGGCTGTGCAGGCACAGGAGGGGAGCAGACCTCCCAGCACAGACAGATACATGGCAGACAATACAACTGTAATACTAAAAGGAGTATCCATGCAATTTAGAAAAAATCTTCAGAGAATGCAAGTTCTCTGTGGCTGCTCCTGGGAGCAAGAGGAGAAACATAGCCTGGGTGTCCCACGCAAGGATCAGAGCCTTGTCTGGTCACACGGTTCCATGTGCCAGCTCACTTGATAAATGCATGGTCAGCTACTTAAATGGGGGAAAAAACCCATCAGCTGGTGACTTATCTTTACATGAAATGTCAGTGCTGTGTGTCTTACATGGAGGCACCTACTCAGTAGTTGTCTCTTCCAAGTCAATGCTAGCATAAGATCTGGCTTGAAAAAACCCACAGTGCTTTGTAGAAATGGAAATATTTCTCTAAAAGAGATAACAAGGAGTGAGATTGATGAAGTAAAGAGTTGAAAACCAAACACAAATCTGTCTCAGATGCAATCACTGGGAAATTTAGTAAAATGAAGAGTAGAGAGATAATGTACTTGAGGGAAAGTAAACTAGATTTTTTTTAATCCTCCTTACTTTCATTTCTAGGGTGCTTCAGATGGATGTCTGAAGGTATTTTCTCAGCTGTGAACAATTCATAAGAAGAGAATAAAATCTGAAAGCACATTCCTTCAGGACTACTAGACCATAGAAAAACACACCAGCACATCCAAACTGCAATGTGAGTTCTAAGATTTTTCCAGCCACACCTAAAGCATCTGAAAATAATCTTTGATGTCCTAAAATAATGCTGCTTAAATGTTACTTGATACATTTTTAGGCTGTGGCAGCTCTCATTTGATCCTCCCATCTACGTGCCTTTTTCTATTCCTGAATTAAATGTTCTCGTCTTTTTGCTTTGCATATTTTCACTGTAATTACTGAACTTTACCTCACAAATAGTTTATATGGAGTCCAGACTCCAAAGAAACATTAAAGACAAGTTTTCAAAAAGCTTCTCAGATACCTAAAAATGCAAACAACCACTAACTACTTTTAAGAGTATGGATATCTGATCTGGGGCAAATTTTGTTCCTACACGATTTGAAAAATTTATTTTCCATAGTTTGTCATGTAAATATCTTTAAAGGACCTAACCCAAGTGCTCAGTTCTAGTGTAGTGTTACAAGCCAACATTTGGAATCATGGAAGCAGCCTCCAGTCCTGTCAGCTCTGCAGAATTTGAGGGCATATTTAAGAATATAAATAGTCCCAATAGAATTAAAGAAACATCATCCAGCTTTAAACCAGACAGATATTAAAGGAAAAAAGTGTGATAGTCTGCAGAGAGACTGTATTTATAATGTGTATGCAAGCAAGAGGCTAAATTAAAGCTGTTTGGATGGCTCTCAGCCTGTGTTTGAGCGTGTGCCTTTCTAAGTTCAGGCTCCTGTATCAAAATGTGTTGGTGCTCCTGAAGGCACTTTGCCTGCCCCTCTATGCCAGTGGAAACTAGGACTGAAGCAATGAAACATAGCTGATTATTAGAAAATAAACATATTTTTGAAACACATACTTTTTTAAAATATGCAATTAAAACATTTTCTGTATGGCACTACATGGTTAATACTGGTTTGACCATTACAGATGCTAATATGTGATACATCCCTTTGTCAGGGTGATTATACTAAACCCACATATTGCTAACTCAACAAATTTTCAACAGCCTTTGCAATGCCAAGGATGCTGTTTCAGAAATTGTACACTTTTGTCTAGAATCAGAAATCAGATACCATGCTGAAACCTGGAAAATCCTGTGTTTGTACCTTAATTTTCAGATGGCAATGTGAGTAGTGTCTTGCCTACAATTCTTTTTTTTCTGAAAACAGTACTGTATTTCAACACAGGGTGTATTTAATCACTGACCAGTGATACAGGTGATAGAATGTTTTGGTGATATGCACCCAAAATGCCATCAGTCGCAACCCAGGGAGGGATATGCTGAGGGGATTTGTGGTAGAAAGCCTTTTTCTCAACACCCTGTGTTTAAATCTAATTTTCAGTTCGGTACAGCTGATTGTAGTGCTGGAAGACTACTGAAAAAAAGAATCATAAATTTTGCCTCTTGTTTGAGTCTGGTATGGGGAGAAATCCTTTTCAAAGAGCTGGGTTGGATATACTGCAGCACAATTTCAGGTGGATTTGTGTTTTGACCAGTATTTGTGATGGCAGTACAGGATGGCACACTTTCATTAAATATTTTTTTGGTTGCTGTACAGAGCTGTGAAAGTGAAATATACTTCAGCGTATATACTAGCAGCCCAATTACACATCCTAATAGCAGTATACAGACTGGTACCCCTAAACTCCTGTGGCTCCTTTTCTATGCATCTGTCCATGCCACACTCACACTCCAGTGCCAAAGCATAGGTGCACCAAGTGTGGTCAGAAGGTACAGGTTTTATACTTAGTTGTACCCTAAGTATGAGGCAAGCAATATTAAAATTCTGTGAGAACTGGCATTCAGCCAGTTACAGGCAGATGCAGCAAGAATAAAAGAGGTCAATCCTAACTAATGGCTGCTAATGAAACCCCTGATGGAGAGAATTGTAGATAAGATCCTATAGGAAACAGAAGCTTCCTGGAAGTGAATGTATAATTCCTCTCTTAATCCATTTTTGTTCTGAGCACTTAATTGTGAAGTTTTATGTCTTCTACCATGTCTGCAAAGGTCAATCCACACCTAGCCTGAGTCTACACTCCTCTTGAATGTCAATAAGGGCAGATTTCAGGATGGTTTAAATTCATATAGTTGTATCTCCACACAGAGAGAAACGTGGAGTTCATTTGAGGTTCACAACTCATTCTTTTCCAATTAGAGCTGGAAATGCTTTTAGAGAATCAAGTATATGATACTCAACAAAAAAACAAAAACAAAAAAATATGCCTGCCAAATATAGGTGCTATATTTAAAGCCTGTAAATCAGGAGGGTGGATGGCACAGAACCATCCCAGGTTTCCAAACGGGGGGACTGATCGTATCAGGCAGGCGGCTGACAGGGAATTTTTAATCTCTGGGGAGCTGGAATGGCAGACAGGAAGAAGAGAGAAGGATGAATGATTAAAAGCAAACCAGTACCTGCATTACTGCTTTTGTAAGATGTAATCTCACAAATATGTGCCTTGCCTGAGGAGACAGCATCCTAGTAAGAGGCTGGCTCAGCCCACTTGGGAGGCAGAGCAGCAGTTAAACCTCCCGCTGGCTGGATCCTATGGGCTTTTCCGCACGTTGCAAAATTTCTTCCTAATCCTTTCAGGTCAATATGCTTTTGAACATGAGCAGAGCTTCCCCTCAAAGAACACTGTTCAAAATGACCCCCTTTGTGAGGCTGCACCAGTGCAAGCCACTGAGTTCTTCCCCTGTGAGATGAGCTGAGAGGATGAAGAAATATCCAAAGGAAGTTTTAAATTCATAAAGCTACCTAATCCCCATTCCAAATAATCCTTTAGGAAGCTTACATTAATGTAAATTTCATGTAATCTCATTGTCCAGGATGCTATCTGCCATCCCAGTGTTAGTCGTCAACAGATCATCACTGCAGATGCAGGCATTTCACAAGGAATACAGGTTTGGAGTTCCACACGTGCATTATGGCTGGGTATAAATAATGGTGTAGATATTATTAGGGAATGATCAAGTCATTTTACTAAAGCTATTTAACCATGAATATTTAAAATAAAATTGCAAGATGATTTCTAGCCACCCAAGTATTATGTTTGCCAAATGCTCTCCTGTTAGTTCTGGCGGGCAAGTTATTGGCAACAGATTAGACTTTGGCAAAGTTTGAAGGTGTTGTATGGTTTAAGGCACCTAAATCTACATGAGATAAGAGAAGGCCAGGTGAAAAACCTACAAGTTTTATTACTCATTTACTTCAGGTTTATCTTTTCTAGTTTGGATTTCTGTTGCCAACTTCTACCCAGTGAAAGGGTGTGAGGAACAACATTGCCAACTTGGCAAGAAGTTATCAAGTCCTAAATTTCTTTTGGTTCCTAAGAGAATTTCTATTGCTTTTGGAAAAAATTGGGTTGGTAATAGGACATGTAGGGGAAGCCTCCTAATAGGACATTGGACAACTGTTCGTATTTATTCAACACGCAGAGCCAAGAGCCTGTAGCTCTGTCTGCCTGTACTTGTATTTCTGTCTTGCTGTTGCATGTCTACAGCATTTGCCACATCAACTCCTACTTCTCTGGAGATGCTCACTGTATAATGCACTGAGTCTTGTCACTCTCAGCTCTCACAGGGAATTAAGGATTTGTCTCTACTAGAATTTGAATTGTAATGTTTGTCTGTGCCATGTGTTGAGTATACACGTAACACTCAAACCAATTTTCTCAGAGCAGTAAAACTGATATCCAGCGTGCAAGCTTTTCAAAAATAGTTTAGCAGTTGTTGGTAACAACACATAATAAGTATCTCTCATTCAGATCCCAAGTTCATATTGCAAAGTTAACTCTTGCTTAACTACTGAAAAGCCATGTCAATTTTCAAGCTCATCTGACTCTTACTGATATGTCTAGACTCTGCAGAAACACTTCTTACTCAGAAATGCTGTTTCAGCCTTGCCTTGTCTCTAGGCAAATGCCTATTTTTTTACTGAACCTCGATAAACCCTGGGCAGGGCAGTGACAGACAGTTTACACAGATTGTGTGTCATCAGCTCTGGGGGAAAAACCCAGACCCAAACTTGTGTCAATTTTGAAGTGGAGCTGAATTGTGCGTGGCCATTTCTTGCCATCCATAATTCAGAGAACTTGTGGTGTTACATAATAATTTCTGTGAGCTAATTTACATATGAATATGGACTTACAGAGGACTCTCAATACTGATTTTGAATAAAAAGTTTTGTTTAACCTGACTTACAAATTCTCCTTGAGTTCTTGCAGGGAAATCTCAATAGACCAGGGCCTTGCCTTTTAACTCCTCCTTTTTTATGTTCTGCCTGCCTTTCTCCATGATCTCAGGCCATATGGACTCACTTACAAAGCAGAACAAGGCACAAATATCTGAAGTCTCACAAACAGCTACTGAAATAGCTAAGAATAAAAATAAACAAGAAAAGATGTAGGCTTAAATGAAAACGCAGAAATTAGCTAATGTCTGAGCTGGCTTTCAATCTGACTTTTTAATGCAACACTGTAACACAGTTAGATATGTAAACAAACAGTTCCAAACTCCATCCTTGTGCAGGTTTTGTTTGTGGGTTTATTTTTTGCAAGGTTAGAAAAAAACAATAAAGTTCATACTGGTGATCAGGAGCGCAAAAGAAAGGTTCAAACAAAGGCACGACTTGAAATTACTAAGAATAAAGGATGGGAGAAAAAATAAAATGCAAAGAGGCAAATTTAGGGATTTAACATTCTTTTAATCATTACATAATCTTTGATGTAAGAATATCATGGACACATGCCAAGTAAGATAGAAAGTAAAAATGTTGGTTGTCTCCAGAAAGAGTTAAGTATTAGCTTTTGGAGGAGAGAACTGGACATGAACTCAGGAAAAAAAATGGAAATTAAAATAGAAAGGAGGACAAGGGAGCTTAAAATGTAGTTTAAATATCAGACAGGGCCAGTAAAAGAGGAGGGAAGAAATATCCAAAGAGCTAAGGGTAGGGATATGATATTTAGAAATGGAAATGTAAAAGTGAAGTGTGGCAAGGATGCTATACTGGCAGGTAGGGGTAAGAGATGAAAGAGAAATAGGAGCAGTTTAAACAAAGATACTAAATGTCAAAGTGAGAATTTCAACGGAACAGGTCAGAAGGGACCACTGACAGAAAGAGAAAATGGATACACCTGAAAGGAGAGAGCAATTATGTATTTTGTTATCAGTTCTCTCGGACATCCTGGGGGACTGCTGGAAAAAGCACTGCTCACCCTCCTCTACAAAAGGAAAAGACAAAAAGAAATAAGGACATACTAAATGTTCTCAGCTAAATGAAGCAAGAATTTGGGAAAGCCGCTAAATACAGCAATGGAGAAATTAGGGCCTGAGATCAAAAGGATATGTACCAAGACGGTGATACTGGCTGATACATGAGACGATTCAAAAATACGACCTGCAAAAGATAATACTAGAAATAGGGAGAGTAAGGAGGAAAGCAGCTTGCCAGAAGGTTGGGCCAACAATCCTAATATTAACACCAGAATTGTCAGGATATCAATGAATATAAAACGACAAGGGCAATGGATGAAAAAAAGGTGGAAGGGGAAGGAAATAGAGTTTTGAATAACAAAGTATCATATTGCATCATTTATACAGATTAGAAATAGGAGGCACCAACGCTGCTAGAAGAAAAGCAGTGCTTTCATTAGGTTGTCTCTTTGTATGCGTGGAGATACAGAGGCAGCCCCACAGCACATCTCTCAAGAGAACTGGGTGACTTCAGATGAGAAATCCAACAACTAGTTATTACATGTCAAAGTAATTCTTGAATAGCGAGTGTTTTGTAAGAACTTCTCTAGAGCAAGAACTTCTCTTGCAGCTTTGCTACTGAGCAGGGGCCAGGAGAGCTGAGACATCTTAATGCCCTCCTCAGCAACCCTGGGTCCCGCAGTCTTCAAACGGTAAACCATGAATTACTTCATTTGGCATTTGGGGTGAGGTTGCACCACCCCATCGGACCACAACTTTCTCAGACAGATGAGTCACTACCTTGGTGATTACAGCCAAGTGCTGGCACAGCACACAGAGAAGACAAGTGTGGAAGGGGAGGTTGCAAACCAGCTCTGGAGATCACCTCCTCAGTGACACAGCCACTACCTGTGGGCAGGCTGACAACTCACATGGATTGTAGCTACCTGTGTGCTGAGGGGAGTGACCTGTTCCCCTTGGTGCTGTTCTTGCACAAGGCTGGAATGTTGTGACAGAGGTAGCATGATATGAAAGCTTAGGAAGAATGCAACTTTCAGCTGAAATATTGTATAACACAGAAAGCCATTTAAAAAATTGTCAAAAATATGGCACCTTCTCACTAAACAGATTTGGTAATTCAGTGTGCTATTTGTTCACTTTACAGATCACACTAATTTGAAATTTATACTTTTCCATTCTGCTCAAAGAACAGAGGTGACATGGCTATGAATAAGTTGGCAAGACACTACTGGCTTCCCCAGTCTGCCTTAACCCAGATGTTGTATGGTTTTAACTAGACCAATGCAGTTAAACAGCTACATTTGAAAGGAGAAAATTCAGCTCAAATGGGGTAACTGTGCTAGCAAGAAGGGAAATGAGCTACACCTGAATTCCTGTTTCTATAAACCAATGATGTGGTTATACCACAGTGCAGTTGTATCAGGAAAAGGGAATCACATGTCTGTACCACACTGCTGTGCCAGCATAAAGGCTGTGTGTAAAAACAGGCTGTCAGACACAAAGTTGTTACATTTTCATCTGTTGCAAAGATTTATTTTCTGTCGTTAATGAATGTATTGACAGAAGTATGCTGTCACTCATCCCACTGCAAAAATTTCAGTTAGATTTGTTTGCTTATTAATTGACTGGCCTTGGTTCTGATTTTCACGGAAGGATCCCCCAAAACAGGCATATTAAAACATCTAGATACAAATACTGACTTCCCTGTGTAGTATAAAAACTCTTTTCTGGCCATAGCATCATTCAGTTCCCAATGAGAACTTTGCAAACTCTTTGTTTGACAAATGCCCCTCAAAAATAGGAAGCACCAGCTTTTACTGATATTAAAGGAATAAAATAACATGAAACACTGTCATTACATTCCATGTTTTCCCACTCACCATACATTTTAGTTAAGTCTTGAGTAGGCCAATATTGCTCTATCATTTCAATAAACACAGCCACCAAAAAAATCTTGAAGGTATTTTACTAATATTCTAATCTTATAATTTAATTTAAATTTACAAAAATATTTCACATAAAATTTAAAATCACTGAAGATTCTGTGTGTTTGAGGGTATTATTTTCTAGACTTGCATAATAATGTGAAAGCATTGACTCATTTAGTCCCTTGATTGTTTAGCTATCAAAATGTCACAAATCTTGGATATACAGGCATCCATGGATTGCTCTGCTATAAATCTCTGACTGCCTCCTCTCTTCCATTTTTGCCTAAGGGTGCAAAAATTAGGTATTTCCTTTTACCATTAGGGGTGAGCAATCTTCTTTTCAGTAACAGTTTTAAAAGAAGATGCAGTTTTATAGATCTGAAAGGCATCCAGAACTGCACACACAGTAACACACACACACAAAAAAATCACCGTGTAATATTTCTTACAGTTTTCAAAAACCTATGCATTTTTGAAGAGCATACTTAATTTTACATATTACTTGTCTCAAGAATGAATCTGAGAATGCTTTTGATTATATCAAACATACTTTCCAAATATTTTTTTCTATTTCAGCCCTGTCTAGACATCAGTTATATTCTTAAAACTTCCTATTTTCAGTTCCCACTTCTAGAAGTCACTTTTGGGTTACTGAAAGCAACCTAACTGATTTGACATTAAAGAACATAATCACTATCTAACCATAGCATGAAGTAGAAAAGCTACAGAGAAAAAGCACACTGTTATCCATACAAATATAAAAGTATTAAAGCAAATGACAGCCTTAGTTACCTGCCTTTTGAAGAAAAGGTTCTTCATTTTAAATATGACGCAATCTAAAGCCACATTCTTCCTCTCCCTCCAAAAGATAACACCCCAGATGTAAAAAGGTTGTGTCCTGGTGGTTTACCCAGACAATTTAAAGAAATCTCCAGCTCAAACTGTGTACACAGGCTAAACTGACAAACATTTACACAGCGCACTGCTTCCTTTTCCACTGTTAGCATTACGGATCTGCATCTCCCCGTGACAAACACCTGAAACAGCAACAACTTCAGAATGGATTTAATTTCCTCTCACTATAAATGTGACCAAAATCCAAGCGAGGAGAAATATTTGGACTCCTAAATAATTTTGAAAGCCATAGTGTTAGAATATAAAGTGTCTGACTCACAGAATGAGTTTCAGATAGTCCATTTTAGCTTGGTTTCTCAGAAAGAACTAGGAGGCTAGGAAAAAGTCATATATTCTCTAAAGATACCAGATTTCAATGGGCTGTATATTTTTTAAAGCAAGTTCCACAACTCACCATCAAAGTCCAGGCCAAATTAGTAAATCCTTCCTGTTGTTTTCATGAGGGAGTATGACAACACTCAGTAATTCACTTCCTTCCTTGCCAGCTAACGACATTATTTCCCATCTCCTGATTTTCTAAGCCTCTTCTTGCAAAAGTCACACTTCTTGTTTAACCAAGATTTGCTGCTTACATATGTGAGCCTTTCTTATTCAGATCCAACACTTTCACACTCTGAATTCTCTCAGAAGGAAACAGAGAGTTTCTTTATCTGGAACCCAGGCCAGTGAGGGCCACATGGAGTCAAATCATAACAAATTATACATTCACTATATGGATAAGAGAAAACTTTCCCTAAACTTGCCTTTAGCAGGAGAAGCTGTTGCAAAGAAATAGATTTTAAATCAAAAGATTACTATAGGAAAATTATCTGCAGATGTCTGTGGGATTTAGATGAACTTCAAATAAGCTTAGTCAGAACAGAAAGCACTTTTCATAAGCTTGTTCTAAAGTATTTAAGCAAGCAGAATGTGACACAGATGTTAATTTAAAAGAGTTTGCATATGTATTTTAAAATAATAAATACCTAGAAGAGATAATTCAGAAGAGTATCTTTTTCACAGAATCTATAAATCTCCATGTAGGAGATTTACTTATTGGGATTTCAGCAGAAACTTCTTATTTAATCAGAATATCTTTTGAATGGAATTCACATAATATATTTCATAAGAAACCAGAAGTTTGTGGGGTTTTTTTGGAAGGGGTTCTAGTAAAACATTCATACAACCAAAAGATTTTTCTCACCAACCCTAATATTTTCACTGTCTTCCAACAATCTGATACAGTTTCTGAAATGATTTCACAAATGGATAAACTATCCTACACCAGAAAAAACAGTAAACAAAGCTATAGCCAAACTATTTATTTAAAACTGAAGATTGACATATGCATGGGGGTTTTTTTCTCATGGTTTAATTATAGGCAGCATAATAGATTCTTTATTACACAGGCTTACTAAAGGGCAGCCATAAAATACTTTCTTCTTCCTCTAAGTTAGAAAAATTATTATCTCTAACTTTTGAAAAAAAATTTTGATAGATGTGGAAAAGATTTAAAACAGGTTTTGAAAAAAGCCAGAAGGTCATATACACTGTGAGTTTTGGCTCCGATATGATTACATTGTTCGAAATGCATACTCAAAGACATGTAAATGTACTGTGATTTACACAACTTCACACTGCAATCATGCAAACAGCACTCTTGTTAATGGGACTTGTAGTGATAAACCACATTAGCGCATTGAATCATACAGGAAAGCCTACAAGTACTGAAAATAAAACAGGAGGTCAGTGAGGTTTTTACTGTAGATAGTGATTTTTTTTCCCCTGAATTTACTGTAGAAATAAATGGAGTTGCACAGAAAGACCTACATCAAATCCATGCACCAAAAAAGCTGAAAGGGAGAGAATGACCTTCCTTTTTGACCTCTTCAAAGACCAAGTAAAGGTTTGTTTGTCTTTTGATTCTTGGATAAAAGATTGTGCCATTTGAGTGTATCCACACATGAGCAGTTTTAAGAAAATAAAACAACACATCCAAAGCTGTGGTAATTTTCTGCTGTTCATCATCTGCTGCAAGAGTAAATGATGGCCAGAATTCTTGATGAAGGGTGAAAAATATTTATTTTTAAAATACCTTACTTCTCAGAATTTAAGCATGTATTTTCTGTGTTACTCAATTTTGTGTTTATGTATCAAAAGCACCAAGGTGATAAATATTTACTACTCCACTGTCAAAACCCCAAAAACACCAGTGAAATTTATGATGTGTAGAAGTGCTAGTCTCTTCTTGAAGAAAGAATTCCAAGCAGTCAACATTATCCTGAGTGCACCAAACTGCTCAAAGAATTTCTTTTGCCTCCACTGTACCTAGCGTCCACTTAATGTAGTTAGCATTTTAAGGGCTCAGCTTACTCCCTCTCTCCATCTCAAACACGTGTTATTTGCTCCTGATTTTGTGGAAAATTTCAATTCACAGCCCTTCTTCATTGTTTTGTTATGTACATCTAGGCACCTGAGCAAAATACACCAGAGAACATTTCAGCAATGCTTGTTATTAAACTGCCTATCTTTGATTATATAATTTCTTTTTTACCAATTATCAAGTGCTTTCCCACTTTGCTAAAATATTTATTCACATGCTGCGTGTTGAATAAAATTCTCCAAGTCAGCTAGGGAATCGTAAAGAGAATCATCTGTGTCTTGACTTCTGAGAAACTTTCGAAGAGTATCTAAAGCACTCAAAGCCTCACTTTTGGATGGTAAAGGCTGTTCAGCTCCCTGAAATCGATCACCTTCATCCTGATCTTCATCGCCAACAAATATCTCAGCTTTATCTGATGCACTTTCTTTGGCACACATGCTTTCACTATTTGTGGGAACTTCGTAAGTTACCAAGCCATCATCTAGAGCTGCATATTCTGCCAAAGACAAACCTTCTGGAAACTCTACTCCAGCTGCCCTTGCATGTGCAATCAAATCAAAATCACTTTCAACCTCATTGTCATTATCATTTGACTCAGTTTCTAATTTGAAAGTTGCTCCATTGTAACTTTTCACAATAGTCTCTGGCGTTACTTCCCTCCAGCACAGGTACAGCATTTCAATTGCATCAAGAAGGGTCAGCATAAATTCTTTATTACTTTCTACACAGTCAACAAATCTTTTGATAAGACAGTGCCTGTATTTAACCTTCAGACTTCTGACAATCCTTTCTTTTATAGCTATACATGAAGAAGAGTCTGAAGGGAAGAACACTAATTTGACAGACTTCAGGTTCTTTACTTCTGTGTAAGCTGGGAGAGAATCAACAAGAATAACCACTCGACGCTGCTGCGCTTGAAATCTGTCGTCCAGTTTATGCATCCACTGTTCAAAGATTCCTGAAGTCATGCACGCCCTGTCATTTGCTTCATAATCCACTGGCAGTGATTTCACATCTTTGGAAGACTGTGGACTTTCGCTGTTTCCTATAACGAGCAGCGGGAGTTTTTCAGAGCCATCCATATTTCTACCCACGATCACAGTGACCCTCTCTTTGCTTTGTTTACCTACAGAACAAATTTCCCCTTTAAATGCAAACGTGTGATATGGTAACATCTGATACAACAACCCAGTCTCCTGTATATAAAACACATTTTTTGGCTGATAATCATTTAAATAATGAGGAAGCACATTTTGGTACCAAAGAGTTGGAGCACCCACTGTAGTAGTAGCAGCTGCTTCTACAGGCTGAGCTCTGAAAACTAAACCATACCTCGACTTGAAACGATCGAGCCAGCCATTGCTGCATTTAAAATCACTGTGTCCAAGCTTCTGGGCAAAATCATTCGCCTTGAGGCGCAACATAGGGCCATTGACCGGCACATTCAGGCACTGTGCAATTCTGTACCACTTCATCAATGCCTCCTCCAGGTCGGCATAAAAGGCAGTCCTCAGTCTTTTCCTCTTAGGATCAAACCGTAAAGTTTCAAAGGCTTCCAAAACTTTTTCCTTATTCTTCAAAATCGAAGACAGGGAGTTCCTCTTGATGCCATACTTGGCTGCAATGTCCGCCTTTTTCTTGCCGCTCTCCACAGCGCTTATGATGTCAATTTTCTCCTCGATAGATATGCTCTTTTTCCTCCTCACTGTGGGTTCGGGCGGAGCCTCTGCCATGGCACGGAGCAGCGTCTCCCAGGCGCGCTCGCCCGCGTCCACAGCCGGGCAGGCTCCTGCTCCGCCGCTCCCAGCTGCTTCCCCAGCCGACAGCCCGATCTCCGGGGCACGGCACTCGGCGGGGCTGGAGCAGCCTCCCGGGCGGTGCTGGCTGTGGTTGCCATGGCTGCGACCATAGACATGACAGCCTAGAGAGGCCGCCGCCGTCATCGTCTTTCCGGCCCGGCGCTTCCGGCTCCTGCTGCCACCGGAGAAGGAAGAAAATAAAGCTGGAGAGGGGCCGCCGGCGCTGCCCCACCCGGCCTCCTCCGTCCCCCCTTCCCTCCCTCCGGCCTGCCCTCCCGTTCCCCGCAGCACGACGCCCCCGGGGCCGCAGCGGCGCCGCCGGCAGGTGAGGGACGGGCCGGGCCGGGCTGGGGCAGCCGCTGGGCCCGGGCTCTCGGGGAGGGCCGGGCCGCGCCTCCCGCTCCGTCCCGTACGACGTGTCACTCCGCGGGAGCGGCCGCCCCTCCCCGGGTTCGCCGGCGGCACCGACAGTGTCCCGCGGGTCGGGGTCGGCCCGGTTCGCAGGCCCCGCTCCGGGAGTGCTGGGCGGCCGGACAGGGAGGGCAGCGCCTGAGCGCGGGAGCAGGCGGGTTCCACGGGAGAGAAAGGGAAGCTGTGTGTTGGTGGAGGAAGAAAACTGTAGATGCTGTGTAAATTTTGTGCCCCCGGGACTTATTCCACACCCTGGCAATTACTGTTTTAAGTGTACCAATTTGTGTTTTGCTTACTGTTCTTAAAGCGTGGAAACGCTTTGGCGTTGTGTGACAAGCAGGTGTTGCATGTGGTGTTGTCTCCAAACTAGAGGTAGTTCTTCCAGGATTGCTTATAGTACTTTTCTAATGGGTTATTTTTAACTGAAAGCCCCCTAATAGCCTTTCATCCTGCATGAAAGGCTTTGAAGGTGTTCATCCTGAATATCCCGTCCAGGATATAGTTTCAGTTTCTCAAGTGTGCTTTTATGTTTGGTGGAAAAGGTAGCAAGGAGTTACCACTTTGCGGTCGGTGGCTCTGTTACCTGATAGTTGATTCTCTAGAGAAGATAACAGAAGGGTTCTTTTTGCAGGGATGGAGAAGGGTGTTACTTGATCAGTGCAATTCCAAAACTTTCTGAATCATGTGTATGTTTATGTATGTATGCATGTACACACACAGTTAAAATGTCAGGAATAAGAAACACAGATGAGTGTTAGATTGGAAAAATTGAAAGTTGAGGCAGTAGCTTGATCAGCTGCTTTTTTCTGATTTGCTAGAAGCTGGAAGCATAGTGGGAACCCATGGCTTAACTAATCTGGAGACAAGCAGAGCATTAAAGCATTTAGGGCTGGGTTGATATTGCATGGAGAGTGTGAAAGTCAGCAGCAGCCCTGTTCTCCAGTCTTTGTCTCCATCATGTCTCCAACTCCCAAGCATAATTAGATCTTGCAAGTGGAGCAGCCAAGGCATCAAGAGCATTAAGAGGAAACTATGGTGTGATTGCAGCAGGAGGTGTTTAATACAGTTCTTTACAGTCTTTTTAAAAAAGCAGTTGATCTCAATCTTGACAAGAATTAATGAAAGTGTTCTTAGTTAGAAAGTGAAATTAAGAAAACATCCATAAAATGGTCATTTTTCCACCAGCACTGGGATTTTCTGCAGTGTTACAAAAATTTACATTCTTTATCCATGCAGTTAAGTAATAAGACAACAATAAAAGCGTATAATAAACTTCATTTTAAACAGAAGATATGTTGCTGTTGCCTTATTGGCAATTAATTTAGGAGAAAAATAGGTGAAGGAACCAGTGCATCTTGCTTAGAAAAACGGATCTATTGTTGAGAATCCCGTAGTTCTTGTTTCTGAGACCATAAATCATTTGCCTGAGTGATGTAAGTATGTGAAGAATATACTTCTTATTCAAAATTAATTTATTATTGATGACATTTACTTCATATTGTCATGAATAAGCAAATATGAATTTGCGTTTTTTATGAAAAGTACAAAAGCATGCTCTTATAACCATTAATTATAAATGGTTAAATGTTTCTTTATGTCTCCATCCTAGAGGAAGCTTACTATGTTGTTCATAAGTTCTTGCTTTATTTTGCTCTTTACTTTGCCAGTTGAAGAAGTGATATATAAATAAATCCCCAGGACTCAGAAATCATGTGGTTTTATTTATGGTGAGCAGAACTTAAAATTACTGATGGTGCAATCCAATATGCATTTAAGGTAGCTTCGCCATGGGGGTGAATGATTCTTAGTCTATTCTGTCTGCTATTCTACTGTGGTGCAGTATTCATGTGGATTTGCAGAATTGGTATAGTGGGGAAGAGGAGAGCCCAGAGGGCCAGGAGTGATATGGACAGAGTTTCATTTCTTGTCAGAATATGGATCAAGCATGGTTTTTCCAAGTAGAATCTCTGAGTTGTTCTATTGCAGCTGATGGTAGCAAATGTCCTGGTACATCAGTCACCTAATGTGTTCTGAAGTTGTGGCTGCTTTAGTGAAGAAGCAAGCCAAACCCGGGATAACACAGAATCCACGCTGTACTGGGGATTAGCAGCCTCTTATAAAGAACAGCCCTTTGTCTGGCACCTGCAAGAACTACGGAGACACAAAAGTCTGTATGCATTGCTGTAGTGGAAACCTTAAATATAAATGATGTATGCACGTACATGCCATGATTACCACAATTTCACATGAGTGTCTTCACTTCTGAATCTTGGTGAAAGTGTAGGAAGTTTTCATCCTTGCATCCAGTATTTGATGTTTACATCCCATTTTTTTTTGCTGTAGAAGCAGTAATCAGGAAATTTTGTAGTTGAATTTGGATGTGCCATTGAAACTTCTTATGAAAGCCACCTTTAATCTACATCTTTTTCCCTTTCTCATGTTTTAAAGTTGATCGGTGTGATCCTGCAGAGCTGTGTTGAATGTTTTGGCACTGCTTATAGGAAAAGAATATTGTACAAAAATTTGGTCATGGAAGGATGTTTAACACAAATGGTGAATTCATTTGGATTTTAAAAAATTAATTACTTGCCTTTATGCAGTATCTTCTGCATGGATTTGTGAGATGGTTCTTGCTCCTAGATTAGGTTATTACAAGTTCTTAAATCTATAAAAAATACTTTTGCCTATAGCATTTAATAGTTTAGAACAGTGTTACTGTGGTATGTAAGCTTGTATGTGTTGTACAAATATAACTGCAGGAACACTGAAGTGGTAGAACTGAAGAACAGATTGTCTTAATGAAAGTTCTACTACAAGATGAATTTGTTTAACCAGCAGAGCAGGGAAATCACACTTATTCTCCTATTCTATAGTGTAATTGTTTTAGCTACTCAGAAATAAGCTGTTAAACACAGAGGTTGTTTTCAGCCACAAGCAGAGTTTGGACAGGACCATGTGGGCAAACAGCATCTCTGCTGTACAGTCTTTCATGTTCAAAAGAAATTTGAAAAATTAAGAAAGCTGTGTAAGGATGTTAAGCTTATTTCTTAAATACTTCAAAGGGAATTTTATATTGATCCTAGAAAAATCCAACTTCATTCAGTGATAGCCCTGAATGAACTGATTTTCTGAGGAAAAAATCTCTTACTTTACATATTTGGTTTTCCAAAATAAAGTAATAGGTTATCCACTGTAATATGATCTAAATTATCTAGGTGATTCAGTTTCTCAGCCTTTGTATCCTTATTTTATTTCCCTTGCTATGTGAGCTGCTCACCTTATTAATTATTTGCTTTAATTAGAATGTTTTATAGATTAGGAATTTGAAATATAATATAAACACAAGTAGCAATCTCATTATAATCTTTCTTAATCTGGTGTGTGTTTGAACATGTATGAAATGGTGCAAGACAATGAACTGAAGTCATGTGTGATTATATGCAATACTGACAGATTGATTAATTTGTAATGATTGGTTGTCTCCTCCTCTCAAACAGCTGAGTGAATTGCGGTGTCACCTGTAGTTACCAGCTGTTTGGAATCAAATTTAGATACTTTCCTTACTTAAGCTAAACTTGTGTATGAAATTCATCTTTCATGATCACTGTTTTCAGAGTTGATTTCTTGCACATGTGCTCAATGTTAACAACTTTCTTTGCCTCTGTAGCTGAGATCTTTTGGAGGCTGAAATGGAAGGGATTCTGTTTCTAGTAAACACAACAGACTTAACAGCTTAACAGGATTCAGTGGCTTAGCATCAATATAATCTTGCAATGTTTGGATAAATCTTGCGTCTTAACAAGATGGTGATCTTTGCAATGGTAGGCTACAGTCAGTGTATTGTTGCAGTATATATATATATATCAGCTGAAGAACCTTGTTTGACTTCCAGCATTTTATGTTGCAAGCTTAGTTGTCTGTGGGGAAAGGTTGCTTTGGCAGTGGAAGCTTACACTAGACTGTATTCCTAATCTCTCTTAGATTTTTTGGAGAGCTAAGGACCTGGTTACCATCAAAAGGAGGTTTCACTTTGCTTTAGCAGAACTTGTAAAAGAAATGTTTTCTGAAAGCCTGCTTGGTTTCTGTGAGGTGCAACATCCAGCTCCTTTCACTTCGATTAATGTATGCCAAACCTATTTGGTTTTCAGGTATGTCAGAACACAGCACTGAATCCACAACACTTGATGAATCTCATCCAGCTGCAGAAGAGGTCCAGTCTGGCTCTGAGGTGATTGGGTGATAGTTATATTAGTGTAAAAATCAACCAATCTTAACAAGTTTCAGACTCTCAAAAATTCTGTGATACGTAGCACAGTGCTGTTAGTATGGGGATACGAGTTCGTGCACAGCATCTTGAATGAGTGGGGTTGATTTTGAGACACCATTAAGAACAGTTCAGTTAATCCATAGCAAAGGATTACTTCAGCCTGTAGTCTGTTGCTGTGCTGCAGTATTTGTTTTGTGAGTTGAATAGATTTAGGCATGGTAGAGTCTGAAATGTGTGAATACTGCAGGAAGAAAGGATTGGTATTTAAAAGGCATCAATCTTTGTGTAACCTCACTATAACAAGGTATTCTATGTACTGCTGAAGGAGTGAGTCTTGTTTCCCTGAGAGCACATACAGCTTGCACCTTCTCTGTGAAGAAGTCTGTGACATATTCGAATTATGAACAAATTCCTGAAGTTCCCAATATTATTTAGCTAATTAGGTGTGTTTGGGATGCTCTTTCAGAAAGATAGAGTTAACATTTTCCTGACTGTTTTAGAGTAAAAATAAAAAAAATGTAATGCTGACTTTATCACTATTGGAGTTGCAGTGACAGTGAATTGTTTTCAAACTTCCAGTAAAAACAGAATAGTGATTCCACAGCTATTTAGCATATTTCCAAGTCTGATATGTGTGAACAGAGATGTACAAAGAAAATACTGATTGTTACTAAAGAATGATAACTATTTTTTCAAAATAAAATGTCCATCTGAAATGCAGTGTTTTCTTGTAGTGCTTATGTCATTCATGCCTCTTACATCAATACAAATTTAGGAACTTATTTAGATTTACTTCAGGTTGTTTATACATATGATAAATTTTTTTCTGAAGAATCAGTTTCTTTGTATGTTTAGTTAAGTCAGCTGTGGGCTACACTTGCCAAAGAGACACTTGATTCAGCAATCATACTCCCTATTTTAACAGAAATGCTGCTGTGATTTGGTGGTTTAGTTTTCTCTCAGATCAATAATCTTACCATGACTCTGTGAAGTTACAGGAACACACATCCAGAGAGGTAAAGAGAAATGGCTGCTGTATTTGGCAGTAGCCTACAGTCAGAGTAAGTGTTTTGAGATACTGCACTGCTAAAGTAAACTGATGCTCTGGGCAGTCCTTCATTCTCAATAGTTTCTTTACTGCATTACTACCCGCTCGTTTTATAGGTGCAGGTGTTGGAGCTGTGCCTGCTTTGGAGAATTTATGGGAGTGGAAAAATTACCCATCCTTTTCTTGAGCATAGGTCATTTTCTTTTCACCTGCAGTGTTTCAGGAATCTTGTTTGCTGTACAAATTCATTGTTCTGGCTCAGGAAGGAGGTGAAGGGAGGGGGAAGAGTTAGGGGAAAAGGGCAAGAACTGGTTCTTGACAGCAGTCAAGCTTAAACTGTTGACTAGAATGGAGACAGTGGTTTCTTTTTATGTTGGAGTCAAATTAGCAGTTTATCCCACTTGCTTGCCCCTTTTCAGCTGCTTATTTCGTGGCTTTGGTGCTTGTGTAACCTCATTGCAAACTGATTCAACTCACTGAAACTGGAAAATTAACCTGGTGAAAAGGTCTATTGCCAGGCTAGTGAGTTGTGTGTGGTGACTGCAGTCAGGTTAGTGGTTGGGAGGTAGTGCCCTGTGTGGCTCACAGTTAGAGACTGGAAAAGTAGGGTGGTGAAATGTCCCCTTTTCAGCAATTGGAAATTGTTGTGGTTCAAACATAGCGTGCAACTGACACTAGCAAGAGATTTTTTTGCTTTCTCTGAACAAGATACATAGGTCTGACTCATGCCTAAAAAATGCTTCTAGTTGTCCAGAGAAACTGAAGAATTTTTGTTTTCTAATATATGTATTTACTAGAGATGTGTGCATATGCACTGAGCATGTATATCTCAGAATAAAAGCATAAAAATATATCAATGTCAATATTTTCAAAATGATTTGAGATTCTTGTTGAAAAGCACCTAGGTCAAGTATTTGTTTTTCCCTTAGTTAGAGATGCAGTTTTGTTTGTGATCCCTAGCAAAGTGCCCCTTGACAGAAGAGGACTTTCCCTTTGCACTGTGTTCTCATAATTTGCAGAAAGAAGAATAAAAATAGCTGTGAACAGGACATGGCCTGTGCTAACGTTTCTCTATTGTGCAAGTAGCTGTGACAGGCCAAGCATTTTGAAAAATACCTCACTTGACCGTGAGTAAGTAGAAGTGTAGTTCCTAGCAGTCTTAGAGCTTAAGCACATGTGAGATTAAGAACAAGCTTAAGAAACTTGAGCTATTAGACCAATTTCCCAAATCAAAATGTCATGTGGCAGGTAACTAGAGCATTTAATCTAATGGTGTTGTATAGCAGCTCTCTGTGAGGGGCAGGGAGTTGGACTTGATGATGATTATGAGTCCGTTACAACTTGAGATAGTCTATATTCTATGAAATGAAACAAATTACTGTTTTAAAAGTACTCATACAATAAGTATAGAGCTTTTGGTGTGCTTTATTAGAAGCACATTTATTGGAGCCCACAGACAGTGACTGGTTAGAAAAAGTCTTGAGGGGCCTCAAAACTAATAAAGGAAATCAGGCTGACTAATGTAAATGAAGTGGTGATATGTGAAAGTGGAAGAAATATTAGCAATAGGGTATGACAGAAGGTGCTCCAATTAAGAATGATGCAAGTGATGCTCAGTAAGTACCGGCAAAATCTTCGTGTTATATTGATACTCTGTAAAGCTTCACGTGTGGTTGGAGAAGCTGATGGTACTTCAGATCCTTATCTCAGGCTGGGCCTCTTCCTGACCCTTCGACTGGAAAGAGCTGCTTCAGTTTGACCATATAAGGGCTTTAAGGGTAGAAGGGTGCCTATTCTCAAGTACCTGTTGATGGCATACCTTGTCTTGCCAGTCTTGCACAAGTGTACGGGCTGGTTTGAGGACTTCAGACAACTTTTATGTAAGTGAACAAACACTGCCTCGATTGTGTGTTGATTTTTCTACTGTTTACACTTTAGATGACTGACACAGCTGCCTTGCAGAGTTACAAGAGCTTTTTGAAAGGAATGAAATTTTCAGTTCCTCTTAATTTTGGAGAGTGTTAAAGCTGCATTCTCTCTTCAGGTGCTTGTAAATGATGTGCAGTTCTGGCAATGTCTCTTCTAGGCTGTACCTTAGGTCGTACTTGAAAGCAGTGGTTTCACAGCTGCTGCTACTGTTCATGATGCAGCTGCATTTGAAGCTAACTTTGTGTCCTGAATTCTCTCGGTACTTTCGAGTTCGTTTGGCACTCCTGCGTTTCACTTCAGGTTTGCTGCTGACTGCATGAGAGTTGCATACCAACAGTTTAGTCAGAAGGTGGCACTATATTATGGTAAAATAAGAAGCAACTGAAACTATTTTAAAGTTTGGAATCATTGCTTTTCTTGTAACACATGATTAAACATACTGTTCTTCTCATTTATTGTTTATTAATAGCTAATACAATTTTTTAGCCAAGCTCGTTATAGTTTGAGGTACAGAAACTACTCCAAGGCTCAAGTGTGCGTGTAAAATATTTGTCTGAGCCCACGTCTCATTTGTTTCTTACTCCCCCAATGCCAGTGGGTTAAATTTTAGTTTTCTTTTTCTCTTAGATTTGGTAACTTTAAATTACTTCTGACTGGGCTGTGCTGGAGTATTATTGTGATTTGAGGATGTGATTAAATACACATACAGACTGATTTAATCAGACTGTTTCCAGTTGAAGTGTGAAATGAAATCAACTGTTATAAACCCATACATCAAATATTTTCATATGGATTACTCATTGGAAATGTAAGACCAACACTCACCTATTTCTTTTTATAGGAAAGTGCAATGGCTCAAGAATCTCCCAAAAATTCAGCAGCAGAAATTCCTGTGACTAGCAATGGACAGGTGGAAGATTCTCATGAGCACAGCTTTAACAGGGTAAGGATTTTCTTTGCTGTCTTGCCATCTTACCATTATCAGAAATGCTGAAGTTACAATGCAATGCATAGCAGACTTCTCTTGACATAGTTTTCTGGAGGTTTACTGAGAAAACTCCTTTGAAGCTCACAGATCATTGTCAGAGTTGACATAACGCAGTGTGATTGCATATTGCATTGTTCTTTTTTGTATAAAAGGCACGTTGGTAATGGCCGGTGCTGAGTTCCTCCCTCAGCTCGGTGCGGGTGAACCATCAGTTTTTCTCGTGCCCGGGCATCCAGCAGAGGGCGCTGCGCCACAGCGTGAGAGATTTGGGGTCGGGCTCCTTTTATTTGGATTTTCCTTTGGAAATATGAAGGCCAGTGAATTGTCCACGTTTATTTGATATCTGCTGAGGCTTAGGTTTTAAGGAAAGCTCTTAAGTTTTAACAGTTCCCTACTGATTTGCAGTGCAGAATTATTCTTAAAAGAAATACTCAGCAGAACTTCAACATTTTATTCTGTTTTACTAAAATGCTGATTAGAGGGGGAAAGCCTCATAAGATTTGTTGGTCAACTAGTATCTGCCAGTGGCATAATGTAAAAATTAGCAGAGTGTTTAGTGAAACAAAGTTAAAATTCATTTCTGTAAAGATCTGTGTTCAGGGAGACAACTTCGGGAAATGCATCTTGAAGTGGTAATGAATTTGGGTTCACCTCAAAGTAGGGAAACAGACTTAGTAATTTGAAGCTTGATGACCTTACAGCTGCTGTGACTTGACTGCTATCTAAGTTACCTTCTCCTTACCTAGTTATTGCTTCTGCAGTGCGGTACATGCAACACTTACGTACAGCTAATGGAACTTGCACTCTCAGTGACTGCATTAGGGCCCCTGCTCAGGCAAAATGTAAAGTTGGAATTTAGAGGTAATGTTTGTCTATGGTCATATGTGAAGGTAGATTTTTCCTTCATGCTTATCATTTTGCTGGCTTGGAGTTAGGTATATTTTGAAACTTCTACTTCCACAAAAATAGGTCAAATCTTTGGTCAGATTGCAGAAAAACCTGTACTCTGCAAGCGTATTTGAACTTGCTGTAATTATTTTCGCAGTGCTTATTCTGAGATCAATGAAGAAGTGCACTTCAATTATTTTTTTGAACTGTCTTGTACAAGTTCACACCTGCACGTGTGACCTAAAGTCAGAATATGTGATAATCAAGGCTTCTTATAAACAAAACAAAGAAAATAAGCTTCTTGGAATTAACATCTAGGTCTGTTTACTAATCTGTTAGTCTCAGATTCTAATATTTAGCTTCTATTCATCTTGCTTTGTGTTTGTTATTTCTAGTGCTTAATGCCGTACTTTCTCTTTTTTTCCTTGCCAGGTAATTTTTTGCTTTAACCTAAAGCAATATGCGTTGCACCACAAAATTTCTGGGGTCTTTTTTCCTACAACTTATGGAAACGACAAGCCAAGTACCAGTTTTTATGAGATTACTTAAGAAAGGGGCAAGAAACCATGACCACTCTAATTTTTACTGTTACCACAGTGCTCAGTAAGAGTTTAGAGCACTCCAATATGCTGATTTTGATTGCACCTTCTTGGGAAGCTGGGAACAAGGTTATTTTAATTTCTTGCTTCCTTATTTTTATGATCAGGAAATGTTCATCTAGATGCTGTACAATTCAGCTGTAAAGAATAAAATACTGCTTGTTATGTATTTTTTGGTCTTCTGCAGCTATTTTTCCACCAAGAGTTGAGCAGCTTTGGTTGTATGTTTTTGAATAAAGAGGTATTTGTACAACCTTTTCTTTAGAATTCTTTAATTACAAAACTGCACTTTCCTCTAGAGTTGTGTTCTGTTTAGCACTTCCATCAGACCTCATCCATAAGCTGTTCAGGCATGAAAATGCACATTTGTGTTTCACCAAATGCAGTATTAGTATGCATTCAAGCATGAGAAGTATTTAATTTTGTGAGGCAGTGCAGAGCAAATGTATTTACCTGGAAATGACCAGTAGGGTTGCTCCTTCTTTAAAGAAAGAGGTCATTAGTTTTGCAGAACATCAGACTGCATAGATTGTCATAATGTCATTTCAGAAGGAAGCATGTTTGTCACATTCCCACAAGAATGGAACTTAGCACTAATTGATGCATCTTCTTGGTATAATGCATATTTAAAAGGTAGCTTAAGTGTTCTCCTAACTGTAAAATCTCAGTCAGAAATATGCTGCTACATTCTAATTCTCTAATAAGACATGCCCATGGAATTCAGACAAGTTTTGTCCTGCCCATATGATGGGCAGAAACTCTTTTACTAAAAAAAGCTGTAGCTTCAGTTGTCGTTGGATTAGATATCTAAGGTTCTTTCAGTACGAAAAAGCTTGACATAGTGCTTTTTAACTCCCCAAGCTCTGTTGGATCTCACTTGAGCTTTAAGAACTTGGTGTATGGAGCTGTTCTCTAAGGTTTGGGTATTTGTCAGACAGAAGACATCAGCATTTCCTAATCATAAGTTTTTCTTATTACTTTGTATAAGAAAGCCCAAAGTGCAAAAAAGTCTAGCTGGTTTATATGTTCACTTGTTTTACTTCACTTATCCCTGACTTCCAGAGCCCAGTTTTCCTCCCATGCTATTGTAATGATGTGATTAGCATAGTGGTGTTTTAATAGGGCTGAGGGGATTGGGAGCTGAGGACAGTAGGAAGGAGTGAGGGAAGAATATTATTGCTATTATTCCTATATGCAATAACCATATAATGTGAGACCTGCATAGGAATAAATTAAATTTTTCAGAAAACAGTTTGATCTGCCTGTAAAGATACTCAAGCAGCTGTAAGCGATTCGTTTTGTTGCACAAAATCTATATGATATTCATACCAGTTTGTGCCTGAATTTGTTTCATTTAATTTTTGGTATTGCCTCTTCTCGTGGTTCTTACTGTACTCTTATGGGAACAAAACCATAGTTAAGCATGCATATAATACCAGTAATAAACTTCAGGATGCAAAAAGATAATGAACTTTATTGTGAGTCTTCAATTTATCTTACTAGAATTACAAAGTAATTCTAGTAAGGTCTGGGATCTGATGAATCTGAGTGCATGGGTTCACTGTCTTGTTCTGTAATTTTATTGCCAGACTGCACAGATAGTTAAGGTCAATTCTCTTTTGTCCTTTGCCTTTTGAAAAATAATGCCAGCCTTGTCACTCACATTCTGCCTGCAATGTCTGAGTTTGTCTCTTAGGTTTTGCTATGTTGACTGACATAGTTCGATTTTTTACTTTGGGTAATTATAGTTTAAATAATGTAGAACTGGTTTAAAATATATTTCTAGAACTGTGTCAGTTCTAAAAAACTGGTTTGAGGAGATAAAAAGGTCAAACATTCTTCATACAGCATGAAAAAACAAAAATATACATATTAATTATGAGAGTAGAAGGGAAACATTCAAGACTGGATTGTAGTGTGACATTAGGTAAATCAAAAGAGATGTAGTAGGGTCTTCTGAGTGAAGAGCAGTGTATTAGAGAATAGAAGAAATGTGTTAGTCTGTTACTTGCCACTTCATTGAAGATTAAAGCCTTCAGGTCTCCTCCCATTTATTTATGTTGAATTTATACTGATGTGAGGATCTAGTGGTTTAATTCTTGAAAAATAGGAGCTGAGTGATGTAATGGGGTAAAGAGAAAAGAAAATGCTGAATATGTACGAGGAGCTCTACTTGCACGTGATTTTTATAAGAAGGTAAAGTTCAGATCCCATGTATCTTACTGGATAGATGTTACATCTATCTACATAACCTTTTGTTCCACAGGACTTGTAATCATACTTTAAACTGTGAACTTTACAATCAGATATGTTGTAAATTTTTCCTGCAGGCAACTTGCGTAGTTTTATTTAAAATGTTGTTCTCCATTAAAAAATAAACAAGCATGTGATTGGTCTGATATTAGTTGCTCCACTGTTGAACTAGCTATTGGTGAGAGGTTTTAAGAATACTTTAATTCAAGATAGTAAAGGCAAGTAAAACTGTATCTGTCAAACCTCCTGTTGGTACTAAGCAGAAGTTAATACTTATTGATGCATTAATAATGGAGTAGTATAACTAAGAAATTAATACAGTGTTGTTTCCTTAGTTGCTCCTTAGTTAAGTTTCTATAAATTAGGTTTTGGCTAGGTTAGTTCCTGCTGTTGGAGAAACAATACAATTCTGGTCTTTCCCCTCTTCATTTTAGATTATTACAGATAGCATGATTGGGAAGTATCATTTTGGAAATAGTCTTGTAATTCAGCCAACATTCCTTCATGAACATGCATTCTGAACAACTTCTTTGCTGTGTCTACTGTCTCAACAGGATTGCTATGTCAAAAATCCATACTGGTTCATCAGATGATCTGTATAATAGAGTTGTGTAAATAAGGCTAGCCTGACTAAAATATGCTTAGTTTAATATAAGGATTTGAAGTCATTAAAATGGGATTTTAACAAATCGTTCAAATGGCTTGAATGTTCTATGACATATAGGTTTGGACTGTTTTGACTAGACTTAAGGTACTGCAGCTATTCTGTGTAGCTGTATTTCATGCTTTTGCTTCTTAGAGCCTTTTGCATGCTAAGTGTCTGAGAATGAGGTAAATGCAACCCTTTAACTTGGGAATGTTCTGAGTTGTGGTTTTTTTATACTTCTAGCTCTGGGTCTCAGTGAACTTAGGTATTAAAATACTTCTGCTTGATGGTAATTGCGTAAATGTGGTTTCAGCCTCATACAAGTGAAAATTATTAATGAAGCATTTTTCTATTTGTTTTTTGGTGATGGTGATCCCTTGATAGATTCATGGGCTTGCAATGTTTCAATAAATTTTGATCAATTCTAAAGACTTGAATTTACGTTTTACAAAGAAGGGGGGAAATCTTAAACTTAACTAGAAGACCAATACATTGTCAAAATATAATCACCATATTGTAGTAGGGGAATCTGTCCTCACTTCCTATGTTGTAATAGCAAACAAAAAAGAGCTATTTAGGTTGCCTTCTTATCACTCAAACATTAAGTACAGTCATACCTTCCCTTAAGTGTGACATTTTATGCAGTGTTTCTGAATTATCCCTCTTTGTACGTTATTGAAGGGATAAACTGTTTTGTCAGTATGATTACAGATTTTTTTTGCTAGCTTTTTTGTTTATCTACACTTGTGTAAAGAAAAAAAGCAAGCACAATCAGTTGCAAGAATGACATTAAAACTTGTCGTTTAGTTGCAGCAGTGTGTCTCCCCTGAACATTAACTTGCATGTTTGTGAATAACAAAAAGGTATTGTTAAAGGTATTGTTTTGATAATCACTGACTTTTTGTCAATTCTGGTCATGTGTAAATCAAGAAATAATAATGTTTTCTTTTAAATTCATATGCAAATATATTATTCTTCATACAGATATATTTGAACTGGTTTATAAGTGTTTAAAAAGAGGTTTGAATTGAACTTTGCCTTTTTTAAAATTGAACTTTGCCTTTTTGACAGTGGGGAAAAAAGTAGATCTCTTTGAACAAATATGTGTTTGTATACATATACATATGTATATATTCACGTAAAAAACTCTGGTATATGTATATACAATTGTAGATCTCTAAATTTTCATAATCCAAATATCACCTTTTTATTTAAGAGATGGATGCATTGTAGTATTTTGATTTATTTAATTCTATAGTTCAGCTTGTGTTTAACTTCAAATTAGAATTACATTGCGTGTACGGAAGTGGTGCAGTTGCTTAGGTTTAGATACAAACTTTCATCTTTACAAAACGGATGTTCTGCATTTTAACCTTAAATAAAGATGATTGCTTAGATTCCTACTGCAAACATGCTTAAGCAGGTTAGCTGTCTACATTTGTTTGGCTACAGGTTTAGATATTTCTGAAAACTACATAAGACGCCAAGGTGACTTCAGGAAAAGAAAAATTCATGCCATGTGCTTTTTGTGAGATCAGTGCATCTTCTCTGCAATCTGGTTATCCTTTTTCAAGTCTCTCTGCTTTTTCAGCTTCTAGTAGCTTGGTACATTTTGAGTTAAATGGACTCTGTTTATTAGCCAAACTAAGTCGAAGCAAAGGTTTTCCAGCATACCACCAACTGCAGGTACTTAAATGGAAGCATCAGTGTTACGTCAGTTGTGAAGTCCAAAGTTCTGATATGTTTAATTTGTGAGATCATGTTCTACATGTGACTACTATTTGTTTTTCATGCTGGTTTTTTTGTTGTTGTTGTTTTTGTTTTTTGGTGTTGTTTTTTTTTTTTTTGTATAATGCTTCAGGTACACAAATGTTGCATGATCTATTATCAAATAACCTGTTCATGTAAGTGTAAGTTTTGGCTGCAGGAATTGGTTACTCTTTGCAGTAAGAGTGCTGGGGTTTTGATGTCAGTGAGATTTCTGGAATGCACATGGAAAAATTAATTTTCTCAAACCCGTATGTTTGTAGTTCTTCCTTTTTTCTTCTTTCTGGGGGTTTGTCCTAAACTGAAGACATCTAAATAAATCTGGGGGCATGTGATCCAAAACTACTTCTTGACAATCTGAAGCCTCTAGGCAGTATCAGTATCATTCTTATGCAGTACCTTGCTTCTGGTTTGTGGATTGAGCGACTACAGTTATAGGTCAGATATGGATTAGATTTTAAAG